>CM042676.1:39046458-39065519 GCA_023638005.1 Forsythia suspensa
TTTTAATAATATATAAATGAAAAAGCTATAAGCGAGAATCAAAAGCTGTCCTTTTAACTTCTCAAAATCTCTTTTGTTAAGTGGGCGATTGTTTTATAATCACTTTTTTAAAAAATTTCCAAACGCCTAAATCAAGGGCTCCAAAATCAATCCCAAACGGAGCCAAAATCAAAGAATGCAATCTTAGAGATTGAAAGAATTAGGGCACAATCTCAATCTCCTAATATTTAGGCAACGCAATATTGGAGATAAACTCGATTATGACAAAAATCTAGGAGATTGCGTTCACACTCAATTATTCTTTATCCTATAAGAAAGGAGAATCTCATCAAATTTCTAATTGATTGCTTCCCTAAATCAATTAGAACTCTTGACCTATAAATACAAGATCTCTTTTCATTCCAATGTACACATTATTCTCTACCCTTAAACTCTGCTCAAATCCTTGTTTGCTTGTCTCTTCCACAGCCAAATACTCTCTCCATATATTTTGTACCGGCAGTTGACTTGATCGTTGATCAGAGTACCATTGATTGTCAGACCATTTTTTCTGACTGATCTTGGTGCTTAACGATTGTCCAAGTGTACAGGTAACATACAGACTGTCAGAGAATAGATTAAAGATCTGTTGATATGTGGATATTGAAAATTTCGAGGTCAATAGATTGGCATATGTGGGAACGAAAATACGTTACATAACCAACAAATCTATGGTGAAACGTGTTTTCTACTGGAAAGAGCATCACAAAAGATAACTCTCAGGATAAAATTGAGTCCCACCACACAGATCATCGGCAGGAAAGCATTCTTGATCTCCGATGATATAACCCCTTTCTTTGAAAAAGGAGACAACAACAAAGGCGAAGGACAAAAAATGTCATCCAGGATCTAAAAATTGAGAATGCCCGAATGAGGGCCATGATCGAGCGATTGGAAAATCAATTCATCCAATCAGGGAATAAGCGTGACAGTGATTGGTGAACCCATTCGAGGTCCAGCTCAATTGAAAGCCGTCGATCTTGAGACGACCTGCAAATACCAGATGGACAAAATCCTCAGAATTATAATCTGAGGCCATTGTATGAAAACCAACAGGAAAAACCTCCTCCGTTACAAGGAAACAAGCCAGCTGCATCTGTTAGTGTATTTGACAAACTAGGGGGCGGATCCTCTCGCCTTTGTGCCCTAATCGTTGAGTAGCCATCGCAGCGAGTAATGTACGCCCAGAGAAGAAGAAGGAATCCAAGCTTATAGATGTGAAGTCCGAGGATGAAAGGTCGGTATGTTAATGCAATCTCAACGACGATGATGAAAACCTCCAATTCTTCAAAGAACTGAAGGCTAGAGTACTCCCTACCGACTTCAAAATACCTCATATGGAAAAGTACAATAGATGATCATATGGACCACATCATTGTCTATAAGACAAGGCTCCAAGACTACATTCATACGGTCAAGTGCAGAAATTTTCATACCATTCTTGTCTCTCGACGCGAAGAGGTGGTATAATAAGTTGAAGCCTGGGAGCATCAGAAGTTGGCTACAGCTGAAGTAGAAATTCATCAATACCTTTATCGGCTACAGAATGACGATAACTAATGTGGCCAAACTCCACGACATTCGGCACAAAGAAGATAAATCGGTGAAGAACTATTTCAAAAGATTCAGCAAGGTCATCAACAAGATTGAAAATGTAACCAATGATAAGGCACTAGATGCATAGATAATCAGGCTCTACATGCAAACTCCCTTATGGAGAGACGTCCAAAATAAGGAGCCCAAGACATATACTCAGTTTGTAGACCTAATCCAATGAGAGATCCACTCTGAAGAAACCATCAAAAATAAGGAGAAGGTCGAAAGGGAAAAATAAAAATGATATCACCGTGAAAGACGACGCTCTCCTGAATTTCGTATCAACTACTACATAAGGTTTAATTAGACCAAACTAGTCCGGGAGCATCTGTTTAGGCCACCAGCGGCCGTACTCCCACCACCAATTTCTCCTCCTAAGTTTTGTCGTATCTACTGAACACAAAATCACAACATAGAAGATTCCTTGGATGTAAGAGAACTAATTGATCGAGAAAATCGGTGGTAGGAAGAAGGAAATCGACCAACACGAGGAAGGTGAGGACCATCCAATCATGGTTGAGGACCTCAACTTCGACACAAGGATGACCACCTTCACCGCAATGACAGAAGAGATGATAGAAACATGGATCTACCTAGGCAGGAGGGACTCGCGAGAGCCTCTCCAGTCTGTGAAATCAACACCATAATTGGATGATCTTATGTCAAAGGCCACACGATGAACTCATGATGAAATTTCGCTAAAGCTGCAAAAGACAAACCAGTAGAAAGCTGGCATGTTCATGGACAATGACCCAGGGCCTGCACCTATCACATTTATGGAAGAAGATAAGGTTGGTGTCCATTACCCACACTATGATGCTCTCTGGTAATGTGCATAATTGTCACCAAAAATGGATTAGGGAAAATGTTTGTCGACAATGGCAACGCTGTAAATATCCTATTCGGTAGCGCCTTCGATCAAATAAAGGTAGACCATGAACTAACAACCATCTCAGAGCCACTATTTGATTTTACAGGCGACAGCCTCATCCCACGGGTGAGGATTACCTTTGCTGTGGATTTTGGAGAGCCCCCATGCCACGTAAAGAAATTTATGGAATTCTTGGTGGTAGACACTCGTTTTGCTTATCACGAGGTCTTCGGCAGACCGTTGCTTAAAGATTTACAGATAGTTACTTCTATCTACCACCTAGTGATGAAGTTTCCAACAACAGGTAGAATACCCAGGGTCCGAGGTAATCAAACAGAAGCCAGGTCATGTTACATGAATGCGCTTTGCAAAGTAGCAATGCGCTAAGAAGTTACCTACTTGGTCATGACAATACGAACTAAGGTAATGGACATTGAGCAAGAAAATGGTGAAAAGGACATGGTCCTCAACGAGGGCTTTGACTCACGAATCATGGGCTTATATTAACTAGCTTCGCCAGCATAGGAGTTACAAACATTTACAGTGAGTCCATCAAACTACTCACAAGTATTACAGTTGGGATAGATGCTAGAAGAAGGGATGAGGAAAAAACTAAAACAGTTTTTATGAGAAAACATAGATGTTTTTGCATGGAAGCATTCTCGAGATGGTAGGGATAAGCCCATCCGTAGCTTGCTATGCCCTAAAAGTGGACCTAAGGATGCGTCCCAATATATAGAAGAGAAGACTGCGAGCACCAATAGGTATGACTCCCTGAAGGAGGAGGTGGATAAGTTGCTGACCAACAGATTCATTAGGGAAGCAGTTTACCCACAATGGGTGTCCAACCCCATTTTGGTAAAAAAGAACAACCACAAGTTGAGAGTGCATATATATCTCCGATCTAAACTAGGCATGCCCCAAAGACAACTTTCTCTTGCCTCACATCGACTAATTGGTCGATGCCACTATCTCGACTTTAAGCTACTTAGCTTCATGGACGACTAATCTGATTACAATCAGATCTCCATGTTTGTAGGGAACGAGGAGCACACTTCGTTCATAATAGATTGAGGTTTATACTATTACAAGATGATGCTCTTCAACCTGAAGAATGCCAAAACTATTTATCAAAGGTTAATGAACTGTATGTTTTAGAACAAATTAGAAACACCATGGAAGTCTACATCGATGACATGCTCATAAAGAGCGTGGACGGTGAGGATCACATCACACACTTAGATGATATGTTCGAAATTTTCTACAAATACCGGATGAAGCTTAACCCATTGAAATGAACTTTTGGAGTCATGTTTGAAAAATTCTTGGGCTATATGGTGAATCAGCGCAAAATAGAGGCCAACCCCGAGAAGATCAGAGCACTCATCGACATGCACTCACAATCCTCATCCAAGAAAGTCCAGAGCCTTACAAGAAGGTTGGCAACCTTAAACCAGTTTATATCAAAGGCAACTAATTAGTGCCAACCTTTCTTCCAGACCATCAAGAGAAGAGAAGAAGTTTGAACGAATAAAAGAATACGAGGATGACTTCCGAGAATTTAAGAAGCTCCTTGAGAGCCCCATTACTATCCAAACTAGAGACTAGAGAAAGATTGTTGATCTAGCTGGCAGTGTCTGAAAAAATAGTCAACTCAGTACTTATCTGCGAAGAGGGCCAGATACAGCTCTTGGTCTACTATGTAAATAAAGCTCTACAAGATGAAGAAACAAGATACCCGTGATATGGAGAAGCTCGCCTATCCTCGATAGTTGTATCAAGAAAGCTTCACCCGTACTTCCAGGAGTACATCATCTAAGTCTTGATGAACCTCCATTTAAGATGATTCTCCAAATGCCTCGACACATTCTTGAATGATCGCTTGAGACAAAGTCCCAAGAGGTACCAACATGGACACTATATATTGACGAATTCTCGAACGACACCGTGAGAAGGTGGGATTCTACTAACAACTCTCGACAAACCATAACCTCAAATGTGCACTTCACCTAGAGTTCAAAGCCTCAAAAAATGCTACTGAGTATGAGGCAATCATTACAGGCTTGAGGTTAGCACACGAGATGAAGGCTAGGAAAATCTAGATCTATAGTGACTGTGAATGGCGGTGGTTAGTCAAGTTAATAAGACTTTCACAAATCGCGAACAATCTATGGTGGCCTATTTGAAGAAGGTCGATGATTTTCTGCTAGACTATAAGAAGTTTGAGCTACTCCAAATCCCCAGAATTAAAAGCAGTTATACTGATGTCCTCTCAAGTTGGCAAGCTGCAAAGACTCAGACTTGATAAAGGCTAAACCGGTGGAGCAACTTAGCTGACCCACGATCAAAGATATTATACAATAGACCTCGATGACGATTAGCGAACTTCTCGGTTAGATGAAATAAATCACCACATACCTGACCAATTAGGTATTTCCAAATGATAAGGACAAAGCTCGAAGTCTCCGTAAGAGGGCCACGAAGTTCGTCCTTCAAGACATAATTCTATACAAAAGAGCATTCAGTTTGTCACTTCTACGATGTGTTACTAAAGATGAAGCTGACTATATCATATGGGAAATACATGAAGGAGTCTATAGTAATCACGCTGGGAAATGGCCCTGACATAGAAGGGTTTGAAGCAAGGATGCTACTGGCCGACTATGAAGAAGGACTCACACTCCTTTGTGAAGAAATGTGACAAGTGCCAAATGTTCGTCATCATTCCAAAGCTCTTAACTTAAGATATCACCTCTGCTACTGCATTTGGTAGCCTTTTGCCAAGTAGGAGATCGACTTCATTGGTAGTAGCCATAGACTATTTCACAAAATGGTGCGAATCCGAGCCTCAGCCAAGATCACGGAGGCAAACATATGGAACTTCATGTAGAAGAATATAATCTACCGCTTTGGGATCCCGCACTCTCTGGTCTTAGACAATGGGACCCAGTTTGCAGGAAAGAAGTTTAACTCGAACTATGAGGAGCTTAGAATTAGAAGACATTTCTTCACCTCCTACTATATGCAATCCAACGGCTAGGTGGAGGCCGTCAACAGAATTACCAAGCACACTCTAAAGAGAAAGCTATAATCTGCCAAAGGAGGATGGGTTAAAGAGCTTTCTGAAGTCCTCTAGTCATATTGGACTACTTCCCGAACAACAACTGGCGAAACCATGTTTGCCATGGTATACAAGGTAGAGACGATGATCCTCATTGAAGTAGGGATGCCTTTTCCATGCACTTACATTTCAACAAAGTAACCAACAAAAATTTACATAAGGCAAGCCTCGACTTACAAGAAGAAAGACACACGAGTTCATAACTTCGCCTAATTGTTTATTAGAAGAAAATAGCTAGGTACTACAACTCCAAAGTTAGGAATAGCAGCTTTCAAGTCAACAACTGGGTCCTCCAAAATGCTTAAAGAGAGGTCGGAGCTGGAACCTTTGGGCCCACTTGGGAAAGACCATAGAAGGTCATCGAAGTAATTTTACCCTGAACTTACAAATTAGAAGACCTAATTGGAATAAAATGAAGCATCCGTAGAACATCATACATCTTCGTCTGTAATATCAGTAATTTCTATTTATTAGCACCTAGTATTATATCAGATTATTTTTATTTATTTTGCAAAATTCAAGAATAATCGTATTCAAAGCTTTGCTGGAAGATGTGGAAGAAGGTCTTGCTGCTAAGGGTCTCTGAGAAGAAGTCGGCCCTTCAAGTCGCCTAGCCCTTTTAGCATTCTTCATAAGGCCCCTCCTCTCTCCCTCTTTTTTTTCCCACAGACCTCGCCTCCTTCTTTAGTGACCCTATTTTCTTTATCATGTTGATCGATAGTTTGAGAGAAAGATGGAGAAGGACCTCAAGGAAGAGGAGAATGAGGAGAAAGAGATGAGGTAATTGCAGTCTGAGTTGGGGCTGGAAACCCAGTTGTAATTGGGACTGGGGCCGGGACCAAAATCGGAGATATAGGAGAAACAAATTGTATGAACCTCTAGTGGAGAAGAAAATGGAGTCACACCCCTAGCTCGATCCTTGTCCTCGCCCATGCTAAAGACGGGATGTTCTAGAAGGTGTACTTAGCTACAAAAATAGATAAATCATTCAAAATCGAAAGAGAAGCCAACAAAAAAAGTAGGATGGGAGGAACGAAGAAAGTTAGATGAACTACTCATTAGACCAAAGTGGATAAGGTAACTGTTGTATCGAAGTAAATTGTTTAGGCTCTAAAACTCTCGATTAAGGCAGCAAATCTGATCCCACCAAGCCCTGAGTGGAGCTTGATCCCTCTTGGAGATCGGTGGTTTTCTATAAACTACAAAGACAATGAAACAAATTAAGTCAGAGACATCGAAACAATTGACAAATACATAAACGATACACACCGAGCTCTCCAAAACTACAAAAAACCCTGACGTTAGGAGAATGATCGTTCAGCTTAGTTTTCCAGTGAAGAAGAAGGTCTCTTTCCAGTGTTGAACTTTATTGGGACTCTCGATGAGTCGGAACCCATCTTTGGTCAGGCCTGGAGGACATATTGAACTATCTCTCAGACCTACACAGGCAATATATGGTCTCAAACGCCTCGTGGAAAGGTCATCATTGCCTCCGAAAATCCACTCTGACATCGATCGCGTCGCAACCAACTAATCCTATCCTTTGAAATCCTTTAAGACCTTACAAAAAAAAGAATGTAGAGATAGTCGAAGCCCCTCCTGCATCGCGTGTTCATGAATACTGACGAACCCCTCGGGCAATTCGTTTGCAGCTCGTGAAGAAGATGGGCTCAAAGGTCAACCGAAGCCAGGATGAGATAGGTGAGCCTGACCAAGTCAGCCTCGATCATCCTACTCCTGATTAATGCTGTAGATGTGGCTGAGTTTGTAAGCGCATTATCAAGCAAGCAAACCGTAGGCATGTCCTGTCGATCAAAGGACGGCCTCATCTTAGCCTCTCCAGTGCCTTGCTGACCCTTCTTACCTTTTTCTTTCGCTATCTCTAGATGAATGGCAACCATAGGCCTCTGCTCTACTTTTTGATAGTCTGGCAAAGAAGATATGTCACCCATTATATCATGGTTGGTATCAAGAAAGGATTGGTTTTGGAAATCATCATTTTTAGAAGACATCACTGGTTGATTTTCTTTATCCAAATCACAAATTGGGCGTGAAATCGTGGAGAATACGGTGCAGGGGTGACCAGAACAGAAGACAATGAAAAGGAGAAAGGTAACCACAAAGAAGAAGTAGGAACCGAAATCTAGGTATTTACCTAATTGGTCAATAATGATTAACTCTCATTTTTGTCCAAAAAAAAGCAGCGCAGCAATCGAATAATTTCAGAGAAAAACTTAGAGCTCTAGAAAACTTTGTAAATGTAAAATAGGGAAAAAAGAGAGTCCTTGGTTATATATAGGCACAACACTTCTAATCACAGCTGTTGATTATGGACACTAAGCTATGGACCGTTAAACGTAGGAGACGCGTGTGCAAAAGCATGACATAAATGAGGCCCTTGATTTGGAGATCGACGCCCGCACGCACGCAGCCAAGCCTCTCTCAACACGCCAAAGCAATGATGGCAATCGACATCTTGTGCAACATGAGGGTCGTGCCATCATTGCCTGCCTTTTAAAAACAATGACATGATTAGCAACCCTTCAAATTCAAAACTTGACAAAGACAAATTTCAAAGAAACATGTGGACCCTCTATCCAAGCTTCTACCAACAAAAATTTTCAAGTCCAAGCCCTCACCGCCCATAAATAAACAAGCCTGGGACTTGGAGAACTAGTGTATACCAAAGCAAATGACTCCTCGGCATAGCAACCTCGGCCAAAGGCAAAATACACCTATGAATGACTACCTCAGTGGAATGGATTTCAGCATAGGATCGTTATTTGCAAAGGACTTCCTCAGCAGAATACTTCAAAAAAGGTTTGCTCGTAAAAGAAATAAAATAATAATCACTCTATTCTTAAGTCTTACACCTAACATGAATACTAAACTTGGACTTGGAAGACTATTGTTATCACTCAATTTTGGTAAGGCCTCCACGTCAGCAAGAAAGGCCCAACGAAGCCCCATAGGCCCTTGCATGCCAATGCCAACGCCAACGGAGCCCATAAAGGTCTTCGCGACTTATGATAGGCCTAGGCTCTCCATCAATTTCCCTAATACCCCCCACGACATCACCCAAACAATCTGATATTCTGGAACAACCAAAAACATATTTGAAGAAAGATTGTATTTGATTGTCATACAAACTCCCACAAGGAAAGCATATCGCAATATAATAAAATCAGCAATGCAATCTTAGAGATTGAAAAGAATTAGGACACAATCTCAAACTCCTAATGTTTTTGGCAACACAATGTTGGAGATAGACTCTGATTATGACTAAAATTTAGGGCATTGCGTTCACACTCAATTATCTCTTATCCTATAAGGAATGAGAATCTCATCGGATGCCTAATTGATTACTTTCCTAAATCAATTAGAACTCTTGACCTATAAATACAAGATCTCTCCTCATTCCAATGTACGCATTATTCTCTACCCTTAAACTCTGCTCAAATCCATGCTTGCTTGTCTCTCTCTCACCCAAATACTATTTCCATATATTTTGTACCGACAATTGACTTGATCGTTGAAGTACCAACGATCGCTGACCTCTTTTTCTCTAGTGATTTTGGTGTCTAACGATTGTCTAAGTGTGCAGGTAATATAAGGCTGACAAATGATTGATTGGAGATTTGTTGACATATGGATAATGCAGATTTTGAGGTCAATGCATTTTAAAATGTGTTTAACTTATATTCAATGATGATTTCAAAAGTTAATAATGCTATCAATGAAGTGAGTGCATTGCATGAGTCAACACTTGTCATGGATACAATGAACTGGAATAAAGAATTGAACTACTTGAAGTGTCGACACTTTACAAGTAATAATATCTTCCTTTCTTGATGATGCATAAAAAGGTAAGTTAAATATTTTGACTAAACTTAAGGAGGCGCTAGGATGGACAATTTGATATTAAAGGTATAAATCTAATAGATTACATGCATCACATCTATCTTGAGGAAAACTCCGGGTTTACTCAAGAAGGAATGAAAAAATTGATTTGAGTTATTCTATCACTCAGGTTGAGGGCTGTAAAAAAAATTGAAAAAAAATAATTGAAAAATTGAAAAAAAAAACACAGTTTGCATTTTATCTTATAGTTTTTTTAGTAGGAATGCATGGTATCAATGATTCATGAATGTTCGTTTCGACTTATTCTATTCACTTTTTGTC
This sequence comes from Forsythia suspensa, assembly GCA_023638005.1. Classification (NCBI taxonomy): domain Eukaryota; kingdom Viridiplantae; phylum Streptophyta; class Magnoliopsida; order Lamiales; family Oleaceae; genus Forsythia; species Forsythia suspensa. Next base: position 39,056,268 of record CM042676.1, read on the forward strand.
TCTCTTTATTCTTGTATATTGGATGCACTTGCATGCACTTAAACTAAATTGTTCAAATTAGAACATTGAGGACGATGTTTAGAATATGTTTGGAGGTGGGGTGTAGAAACAAAGTATGGCACTGTCTATGAACTTTGGAAATAGGATGAAGTGATAATTTTTTGATTTTAGTACTTGTATTATCTTTAGGGTGGAGTAATGTGACACAATGTTTGCCAGTCTTGCACGTTGAGGTTAGTAACAAGTGTGAAAAGAAAAGCATGACGAGTGAAAATGACTAAACCATTCAAGAGAATTCACGTGTTAAAAAAATTCCAATTGAGTTTTGAGACTTATATCTTATTGGAGACAATCTCATTTTGCCCAATTTTTATGTTCGTTATAGTCATTTTTCCTTTTCTAGGTATAATTGCACTTGAAAGCCCGTAAGATTGGTGTCATTGGATGACTAATTTGCTATTTAGAAAGTGAAGTGATGCAATCTTTTGATGCATTTGAGCATTTCTAGCCTAAATGAACATTGATCCATAGTAACCTTTTTGAAATCTTATGTATAATACAAGGGAAAAAAAAGAAAGTAAAATCTCTTGAATTTTTCTTTGTTAGCCAACTATTCCTATTATGAGCAAATATATGTTCATAATGTAATCCATGTTTCATGACCATTTTATGATTGAAAATGTAGAGAGGTGGTGCCAAAAAAAAAAAAAAAAAAAAAAAGAGTGAACGAATGAGAGGTAGAAAAAGAAAAGAAAAGAAAAGAATTCAATTAAGAAGAAGTAAAGAGAATCACAAAATGAGGAAAAAGGGTATAAAGTAAAATAGTATCTCTTATGTAAAAGATGAAAAAAAATGTTGAAAAATGTGCACTCGCTTCATATGGTGCACTTACGAGGGGGGGGGGAAGAAGTTATTTGGAAAAGTTTAAAACAAAAAGGGGAGAAAATGCAAAAAAAAACTTTAGTCTTAAAAATCTCTACTGTTTAGAATCATCTTTTTTATTTTTTTTTTATCTACTTACCCACTTTTTTTGGGAGAATCTTGAAAAGGCAAATAAGATGCTTTTGTAGAATTTTTATATTAAATAATAAATACAACCGTTTTATTTTACAAATCTGATCCCAAAATATACTCTCAATTACAAATTCAAATTTTAAAATTGTTGAAGACATCACCAATTTAAGCGAAGGAAGAATCAACCGTCAAAGAGATAAAAAAAAAAAAAGCTTCACCTAATAAATTATATAATCAATCCCTATTCTTGCAAAATGAGAAAATAAAACATGGTATGAAATGGTTGACAAATTTTGAATATGCATTATATGCATTATACATCCAAGTATCAAATACAAAAATGCAAACCAATTTTTAAAAATTCACATAGTGCATGCAATAATCTTAGATGAACATTATTCAGTAACAATGTTACTTAACGAATGAACATTTATATGAGTTTCAAACATATTACATAATTTTTTATAAACAAATTGCAGTAACAAGTAAGAAATTTATCAATATGCATCAATCACTTCACAATATAGGTTTACAACATTAGGAAACAATGTTCAATTACAGGTGAGACAATATTAAATTATAGCCATAGAGTAACAACATAATTTAACAAATTAGAATAATAGTATTAAATTCGTAATACGATAATATAACAAGCACGGGAATACATTTGTTGAAATACCTTCAAATAATCATAAAATTAGATTGCTATTTATGGAACCATTACATACTAATCTTATGAAAATTACTTAACATATAGGTTTCTTGAAAAATAACAATTAATAATTTTCTGAGAATTAAACATATAATTAGAAATGCATAATCAAATTGGCTATAAATATGAAGAAACCAATAATAAAGAACGTAATAAGAAATATATGTTTTGAAGATTTAAATATTAACAAGATGAATACAACATAAAAAGTAAAGAAAACTCAAAAAAACCAAAAACCAGTAAAAATGACTGGCAATCGAAAAAAGATTAAACTCATAAATGCTTAAAAAAACCAAAAAAAAAAAAATTACCTTTGTTTGTTTCGGTATAAGAATAATGTATTTCTTCTTTGACAGAAACTTTACTACCACAAGGATTCTTCTTCGACATGGAAATGGGGTGCCCAATTCTGATTTTGGATCTAGACTTTTTATTGCTGCGTGTTTTAGCAATCTTCAAACATCTAAAAAAAATCGGTTCAAAATGTAAAACAAATCAAACGTTGAAAGATTGAACAAAAGGGATTATCGAATATGTGCTTAATGTGGAGAAATAGAAAGTTAGATGGATCATGAAAAAACTTCTAATAAGATCGAATTGAATTTGTTAAAAGAGTTTTGTGGGATAAAGAGAAAGAAGGGTTCGAGTGTCTAGAGAGAATGAAGAACTCAAAGATGACTTTAATGATAGCATGATTTTCTTTTTATTATAGAAAGATTTATTTTACTTCTTGAAAAGGAAATTTTTTTTTACAAGTAGGTGTGATAAAACAAATAATTTGAAATTTAAAAACTGTTAAGTAACGGTATTTGTGCAAATAAATATGTATTTATGAAAAAATTAATCTATCCCAATATATATCAAATCTCATAAAAAATGAAGGTACAATGCATAATTTTCCCTACAACGTTTCTTTAAAACCAGCCCATTTCATTGCAACATGGGTATGGTCCAACCAATACGTTGTTGGACTATTTGAGTATGATACACGGTGGTGGAGGTGTCGAAGAGAGCCCCACTCCGTTATCGCCACTTGTTAAATCATTTTATCAAAAAATTAGTGCTTTTTGGCAAATTTTTGTAGAATATAAGTAGTAGATTATACGAAATGATGGACGAGAATATCAAGAGAGCTCAACTTGGACAATATCTCTTGAAATCTCATAGTAATTAAGCTCTTCATAATATATTGACTATATGATGGGCGAAAACTTTTGAAATATTAGAGTTTCCATTAAGAATACCAAAATTCTTCAATTTTTTTAAAATTTTGATAACTGAAAAAAGATTTCCAATGTTCAATTATGTAAAATTTTGGAGATTGAAAAATATTCTTCAAGAACTCTCTAACTCCGACATTGATTAAAGGGAACTTTCATTTTAAAATCAATAAACAAATTCAGGCTCACTTATAAAAAAAAAAAAACAAAACAAAACAAAACAAAAACAAGAAAAAAACAAAAAATATTATCAACACAAATAAATGTTTGCATTATCTACTTATTAACCACATATTATGTAAGACTCTAAACTTATATCAGCATTTAGAAAATAATTTTAACACTACTAAAAATGTTAAGTACGATCCACAATTTATTTATTTTGAATAAAAAAATAGTGAACTCTAATAAGTTAGTATAAGCGTATTCAAAACATGTGTTGAATAACTTTCCCACCACGCCCCTCAACCCCTCTTCACGAACCAAGAAAGAAAGTGCATAGTCACAATATAAATTGACACCCTTGAGGCCACAATAGATCAAAATGCAAACGCAATTAGAAAACCAATTTTTTTGCCCCCTAAAACATTAACCTTAGCCATGGCATTTTCATTCACCTTGGTTTTTACAGTGAAACGTCGTGAGCCTAAACTGGTGGTGCCGACAAAGCCTACACCACGTGAAATAAAGAAACTCTCCAATATAGAATACCAAGAAGGTTTCCGGTTTCAAATGCCAATGATGTTTTTTCTACAGCTGGAGTCATTCGAGAAGGACTTGCTAGCATCGGCCTCTACAAACAACACGCCTTTGCCGGTAGGATTATAGAAGGTGACAACAGAAAATTTATGGTTGATTGCAATGGCAAAGGCGTGTTGTTTGTAGAGGCCAATGCTAATATAAAGATTGAGCAGCTTGACAGCATATTGCCGCCAAGTCCATTTAAGGAAGAGTTTCTGCATGATGTACCTGGTTGTGGAGGAATCATTGGTTGTCCCTTTTGTTGATTCAAGTAAGAACCAACTTGTCTAAAAGTTTAAGCCATAAAACACGAGACACAAAGCCATTAGACTTTTATCACACAAACTCGCAATATTCTGGAGGGATCATTGGCTGCACTCTTTTCTTTTATTCAAGTTTGAAGGAATTGTTTTGAGCAACAATAAGAGATTTTTAAAGTAAAGATGTGATTTTAAGTAAGCACAAGTTTAATTACTAACAATATTTTTAACTCAAGAACAACTATATAATTAAGCATCCTCATTAGGTCAAATCGATTCCTCTGGTGGATGGAGGATGGACCACAAGTCAGTTATGAACTTGCATAGAGACCTCGGCTAATTAGCTGTTGGGCAGTGTGCCCATATAGTATAGTTTTTTGCTGTAATAAAATAATAATTTTATGATAAATAAAAGTTTGTTCTATTAATTTATTATTATTATATTTGTTTAATATTGAGCATGTAAATAAAGTGCCAATGATCACTTGTGATAATATAAGTTGGATGCTTATGTTGAGAAGCATAGTGTGACACAACTTATATTTTGATCATTAATAAAATTGTTCACAACTAATGTATAAGGGTTGGCGTCATGTAAATAAAGTGCCAATGATCACTTGTGATAATATAAGTTGGATGCTTACGTTGAGAAGCATAGTGTGACACAACTTATATTTTGATCATCAATAAAATTGTTCACAACTAATGTATAATGGTTGGCGTCTTGTACCGAAAGGTTGTAGTGTTGACTATTTAATCATTTGGGTCTATGATTTCTCCTTATCACAGAAATAGATTAATGGTGACACTACACTACAACAAAAAGGGTCTATAGCGGTGACACCTATTGCGACGACACAAAGTCATCTCTCTTGATTCTATACAGTAGAGACGACAAAGAAATGTCGTCTCCACATATGCAAAACTTATAGCGACGACATATTTCGTCGCAATATATTATATTTCGTCGCCATTAAATAGAATCTATAACGACGTCTTTCAATGTCGTCGCCAATTAGTTTTAGAAACGACGAGAACAAATGGCGGCATTTTGATGCATAAATAGCGACGACATATGTCGTCGCAATTGAGTTGCGGATGATGTTGTAAGTCACGTGAATCATGAATTTTCTCGTAAAATGCGATTAGATCTATAGCGACGACCTATGTCATCGCTATATACCTACATCAATTTAAGCGAGAAAATTGGCGCCCAATTGTTGTTTGTAGCAACGACACATGTCGTCGCTATATTCATATTGATCATTTTGGTAGGCACGTGAATGATTAATTTTCTCGTAAAATGAGAATGAGAATGATCATGTAGCGACGACTTTTATCTATAACGACGACATTGTCGCCGCTATAGAGTCTTCTTTATATTCTCCCCATCTACATATTTCTGTATTGCGAACTACACGTAAAAAAATTTCTTCTCCGTCTCTGCATCTCTCTGCACTACAAGAAAAATGAAAATTAACAACTAATTCTTTAATGACCAAAACAATATGGTCGTTACAAATATTTATCAACGACCGGAATAAATATTTAGTCGTAAATAATGTGTTACAAATAATTTTATGTTGAGCTAGTTGGATATAAGCTTTAACAACTATGTCATTGGTTGTAAATTTTTGATGTTCGACGACCAATTTCAATATGGTCGTTGTATGTGTGGCGCCAAAACCTTGAAACCCGCCAAAACCTTGTAGTTAAACTATTTTAATGACCATCTTATTTTAGTCGTTAAAAGTAATAAAAACTTGCAACCAATATTTGTGGTCGTTAAAAAGAATATTTGCCAATCATATTAGACGGTCGTTAAAAAATACTTTTCACGACCAATGAAGTTGGTTATTAAAAACTATTTTCAACAACTAAATGATATGTTTGGTCGTTGAAAATAGATAGTATACAATCGAATTTTGAGTTTGTCAGAAATATATTTTAACGACTAATGAATTAGTTGTTAAACCTATATTTCCTCCGACCAAATTAAGATTAGACGTTGTGAGAGGACGCCAAATCAATAAATCCCACCAAAATATATGTTGATATTCAACGACAATGTAATTGGTTGTTAAAAACACAAATAATATAGTAAATATTCAACGATCATAGTTTATGGTCGTTAATATAGTAAAACAACAACTAATTGTATCTCATTGTTGGAAGTAGTATAAAATTTGACATTCAACGACTACTACTACTTAGTCGTCTAAGGTGACATTCAATGACCAGATAATTAGTCGTTGAAGGTTGAAAACAACCTGATTACCAACTCTAATTTGGTGCCAAAATAGTTTTCGACATTCAATGACTATACTATTGGTCGTTGAGAATTGTTACCACCAGATTTAAAGCCCCACATCGGGCCCAAGGTGAGCCTCGTTAAGGCCTCATAGGCCCAACGAGGGCCTTTTAGATTCGTAAATACCTCAAATATCAAGCAAGGGCCTCGCGGATACGCTTTAAGGCTCAACAACATGTTAACACACTCGAGTTAAGTAAAGTGATGCCCATGAAGGGCCTTGACACTCCTGGCCAATCTGGAGCGCTTCACTCGTCTTCACATTCTCGTAATCTGATGTTTTGGGATAACCAGAGAAGTAATTAAAGAAAGATTGTGTTTGATTGTCCAAAGAATTCTTACAAAGAAACCAAATCCCGATCTCCTAAAGATTAAGCAACGTGATCAACTCAAATAAGGGCCAAAAATCTTGGAGATTGCCTTGACAACCAATTGCCCTGTCTCATAGGGAATTAGGATCCAATCAGATATCTAATTGATTGTTTTTCTAGATAACAATCAATTAGGACTCTAAGGCTATAAATACAACATCTCCGATTGCTCTAAGGTACGTTCTTTTTACGCATTACTTTCATCCTTAAACTCTATTCAAATCTCTACCGCTTGTCTCTCCCACACCCAATTACTACTTCTCCCGTATATTGTTCTCGTGTACCAAGAGCTTAACTTGATTGTCGGAGTACCAACGATCGCGGCCCTTTTTCCCTAGTGATTTTGGTGCCTAATGGTCGTCCTAATGTGCGTGTAACATACTGAGGTTGACGGATGATTGATGAAAATATGTTGACGATAGACAAGTGCATATTCCGATGTCAACAAGAACATAAAAAATTAATTGTTTAAAATTTAAAAATAAAAGTAACTAATCAGAAGCATAATTTCATTGTTAAAAGTATTAAAAAAACTTCAAACCGGCTATGTCCTTCTATAACTACTGTTTGTTAAAAAACATTTATTTCAAAACAATGTTAGCATATTCCTAGACGTCATTGATTTTTTTTTACCGTAAGCATGTTGATAATACCTTGTAAATCACCATGGGTGGTCCCCCAACACTTTTAACTAACTAGGTGAGAATTCACTGTCTTATTTCGGGGAGTCGATAATGGTATTCTTTTTTTCCATTCCTACTAAATCAAATAAAGAGGTGACACGTTTTCTAGCTATATTTATAAGCTATCAGAGTAGCAATCACATATACGGTACTTTATGCTAGCAGGTTGATCCACTATTAGTCATATCTAGACACGTAAAAATAAGATTAATTTTACAAAAATAAATAATATTGTCGAGAGGAAAATTTGGAGAACTAGTTACCTTAATCACAGGACACACTACAAAACATCGCATTTTCACCGACGGTGCTCGGCATATTTAATATCAATTGACGTATTTTGATTAATAATTTTTGTAACTAGGATAATCAAAATTAAATTATTCATAAATTTTTAAAGTTAATTAAGTACTTGTTGGTTTTTTTCAAAAATATTTTTTCTCACACGCGTTTCAACTACACATTCTATGAATTTTCACTTTTTCACAACATATATTTTTATAAAATCTATACTAATCAAACATAAAAGTAAAAAAATTATCAGTTTCATTTCAAAAAAAAAAAAAAGATAAATAAAAAGATAAAAGAGCTCTAAAAGAATTTTCATTTCCCACCAATTTTTCTTCAATATATTTTCTCCCACCAAAACACCAATTCTTTCCCTTGCAAAACCCTTCCAAAACAATCTCTTCGATCTCACTTCCCTCAAACCCAATTCTCCACAACCTCTACTCACCGCCTCAATCATTACCATAAAACCATAATCACCGCCCTCGCCCATCAAGAGTCCATCCGAAAAAGAGGGTTCAAATCTGACCCATTATCATTTCTATCGGGCAAATCTAGGAAGGGGAAGAAAAGAGGCAGAACTGGCGAGTTGTAGCAGTACCAAGATCACCTTTTGTGCATTTTTTTACTCTTAATCTCATGAAACCCAGTCGATTTCATGCTCTAAATCAATTTATTATAGTATAAATATATGATCTTTGTAACTCTTCTTCTTTTTCCACCTACTTTTATTCTTGATTGCACGATATTCTTTTGCTTTTATTCTTTTATTTTAATTTTTTGATGCCAAGTTGTTTGAGTTGAACGGAATTGCAAAAATGGATTCACTTTTCTGACTTCAAATTTATCGAGTACAAGGCTTAGTTTGTTGTCGTTGTTATTTGTGGTGTCAAGTTGTTTTTAGAGTGTGTTTTTCAAGTTTTTTTCATCTTCCTTTTATGTGTTTTTCGATGCATATGATTTTTTGATTTGATTGATTTTTTATATCCGAGATTATTGATTCTTCTAATTGCGAAGGCATGTAAAAGTTCGATTTTAATTGGATTAAAAAACTTTATATCAAATAATTAGTGTAGTCATATGTATCACTTCAATGGCTTTCAATTAACAAACACAAACTTGGATATGATGGTTGTTAGATTAATTATTAATCTTCTCCAATTTCTTCTATTTTCTTTGATATTGAATCAATTATATGAATTGCAACTCTAATTCTTATGTGCAACTTCTTGACTAGTGTTTTGTCGGTTTTATTTCGTAATTTTGTTGTCTTAGTACTTTACACTTGTGGTCAACAATGTTTCTAATCATGCGATCGATTAGAATTGTGAGACATGCATTGCTGAAAAAGTCTGAAGTAAGCAAAGCAAATAGTGCAAAAAAAGTTTGTAACTCTTCGAGGATCGAAATCTTTTGCTACACATGCACATGAATATGAAATGGTAAGTTATAAATAATGATACATATTATATTTCATGAATTTCATATATTGATTCTATTTTTTGAAAGAGGGATCCGCTTACAAAAGAGCTTCTGGCGAGATTAAATTTTTCTATGACATGAAGTGTAGCATACGTGGATGGACAACTAAAGAAGCAGAGTTCCATTATGTAAGTAGTTTTATTTTTTTGCAATGGTTTAATATATATTTC
>CM042676.1:39065619-39092410 GCA_023638005.1 Forsythia suspensa
TTATTTATTTTTGGGACGACTTTAATCACATGAGAGCTGAAATTTTACAAAATCAACCGGAACACATTCGGACTTATGATTTTCATTTCCCACCAAATGCCATTTCTCCCCCAAAATCGGACTTCCCTCGTGTTCATCAAAAGGAATTCTACACTCCACAACCAAACCTCCATCAAGAATCATCTACAACCCTTCTACCTCTTTCAATTTCGTGGGTTTTTGATTTGATGAAATAGGGTTGAGTAATGAGATTTTGGTATACAAGAGAAGATCTGTTCCTTATCAAATTAGGCTATTGAACTTTGCTTCCGGAGTAAAGAAGGACATGTGGGCTATGAAACTGGGTCTGAAGCTTCTACAAGAAAGAGAGACAACTGGTTCATTCTGGTGGCCATATATGAGCAACGTTCCAGAAAGTGTTGTACAAACCCATTTTCTTTCCTGGTGAGATGACTAAAAGCTATAGAGATGACTAAAGTCGTCCCAATACATAATAGTCGTCCCTATAGGTTCAAAGATCTCTATAGAGACGACTTATTTTATCGTCCCTATAGGTCTATCTATAGAGACGACTTATTTTGTCGTCCCTATAGCTAAAAAAAAAATTTGTCTAAAAATTGGCGATTTTTTCCCGCTTTGTAAGTCGTCGTCCCTATGGGGTTACATTTCGTTTCTAAAGGTTGAGCGTCTATAGAGGCGACTTATTTTGTCGTCCCTATAGATCTATCTATAGATACGACTTATTTTGTCGTCCCTATAGGTCTACAATATATAGAGACGACTTATTTTGTCGTCCCTAGGGTCTACAATCTATAGAGACGACTTATTTTAGCGTCCCTATAGCTAAAAAAAATTTGTCTAAAAATTGGCGCATTTTTCCCGCTTTGTAAGCTCTTTGACGAAATTATTTGTCGTCCCTATAGGGTTACATTTAGCCTCTAAAGGTTGGCGTCTATAGAGGCGACTTATTTTGTCGTCCTATAGGTCTATCTATAGAGACGACTTGTTTTGTCGTCCCTATAGGTCTACAATCTATAGAGGCGACTTATTTTGTCGTACTACTATAGATCTATCTATAGAGATGACTTCTTTTGTCGTCCCTATAGGTCTACAATATATAGAGACGACTTATTTTGGCGTCCCTATAGCTAAAAAATTTGTCTAAAAATTGGCGCATTTTTTCCCGCTTTGTAAGCTCTTGACCTAATTATTTGTCGTCCCTATGGGGTGACATTTAGTCTCTAAAGGTTCGGCATCTATAGAGGCGACTTATTTTGTCGTCCCTATAGGGTCTATATATAGAGCGACTTATTTTGTTTGTCGTCCCTATAGGTCTACAATATATAGAGACGACTTATTTTGTCGTCCCCTATATATTAAATATTCGTCCTATAAGTCCTAATACCCACAAAGAAATTGGCGAGAATTTTCACGTAATTCCATCAATTGGGACGACAAAATGTCGTCCCAATTGATCCTATGATCTAAATTTCCAGCGGAAGCACCATTTCTTCATTTTCTCTTTCAAGTCTTAGGCCACAAATTCTACCAATTTAAAGGTCTTACTTGTCATCTTCAAGATATCCTTGGTAAGTCAAACTTACTTATTCCACTTACATATTTAAGTATTAGTTTTCTGTTTTGCTCTTTTATTTTCTATTTTCCTTTCATTTTCACAATACATTGCACTTTAATAAACCTTAGAATGTTGTTTGAAGATTAGTTTGTTAAGCACACACAACCTCATTTTAGGTTGTTTGATGTTTACAAACTAATCCTTGAATATCTGTTTGAGACGGTTTGACATTGATTTGTAAGTTACGAGTTGTTGTATCATACATTTTTCCTATGATTGCCTCGACTATCACGTATGATTTTTGGTATTGTCTCCATTTTATTCTCCGGGTGTGGACTATGTTTAATATAGTGCGCGCACTTAGGAGAATAGAAGGAGATCTTTCTTAAATTTACACGTGAAACATAGGCAATAATAGAAATAATGAACACAACTCATAATTTTACAAATCAATGTCGAATAACTAGGGCCCATACACGAAATTAGTATTGGAGCGACAAGGAGTTAGAACATTCTCACACCACTTGTATACGCACTTAATTATTGTTTTTTTTTTGCAAAGAATCTAAAGCGAAATGGAAATTGATAAGAGTTGGATAAAGTTGAATAGAAAAGCGGGCAAAGTCTCAGAGTTTTGGCATGGTCTTAAAGCATTCATAAATATGGCGAGGCCATTAGCAAATGATAGGGGATGATTCAATGTCCGTGCAAAAGATGTATAAACATGATGATGCAATTGGTAGATGATGTTGAGTCTCATATTTTCGTCACGGTTTTTTTATGATAACTACGTGAGGTGGATTTATCACGGGAGAGTGAGGAAGGGCACATGAATATGCAAGGACGAACGAAGGGCTTGTTGCGAAAGATGAGATGGCGGATATTCTTAACGATGTGGTCGGGATGAATCATCTGCACGCAACTTCCGATTTAAGTTATGACGCTTTGTTCGATGCTATGCATTGAGTTGTATCCAGGAGTATCTTCTTTCTCGTCTCTAAACTTTTTAACTAAGTGATGCATTTGAAGGTGGTCAATAAGTGGACAAATAAATCAGATGGGCTATTGAAGTTGTTAAAATTGGCCTTCCCAAAATCAATCTTGTTGACTCTCACTACGAGGCTAAAAATTAATGTCGAAGTTGGGATTGGGTGCGAAAATATTCATGTTTGTAGGAATGATTGTGCGTTATTTTGGAAGGAAAACGCGATAAAGAAATTTGTCGATCTGCTGCGAAAGTCGTTGGGTGCAAATAGTTGGAAAATCCTCCGGGAAAAATGTCCCGCATAAAGTGTTGTGTTATTTTCCATTGACCCCTAGATCAAGCGTTTGTTTGCAACAACACATCTTGCTAGACTAATGAGGTGGCATAATACAGTCGCTCGACAAACAATGATGAAATGGGTCATCCGTGGATGGAAAAGCTTAGCGGGCCTTCACAAAAATCACCCCGATTTTGCATGTGAGATAAGAAATGTTCGGCGGGATTGTCGTCGGATGGTTTCAATCCTTTCGGTAATATGAGTCGATCTTCTGACATGTGTGGCCGGTGGTTTTGGCAACTTATAATCTACCGCCTTGGCTATGTATGAAAGAAGAAAATTTAATGCTAACCCTTTTGATCCCGGTCCCCAATCACCGAGCAAAGATATGGATGTATTTTTACGGCCATTAGTGGATGAGTTGAAGGAATTGTGGACATCGGTATCGATCGGCGTGACGTATCAAATAATAATCAGATATTCGAGAATGCGGCGCGCTATTATGGACGATTAGTGATTTCCTGCTCGTAGCGATTTGTCGAGTGGAGCGGTCGAGGTTACGACGCATGTCCGACTTGTAATGAAGAGACACCTTCGACGCGTGTCATTGGTAAGGCGGCTTATGTGGGTCATCGACGTTTCTTACCAAGTACTCATCATTGGCGAAATGACCGTACTTTCAATGGACAAACAGAGAGACGTGGCCACGCCTCAATTGACTAGTTCGGATATCCTCAAACAACTTAGTCGTGTGAAAATTAGAACACACGGAAAACACCCAAGCTATGGGGGTGTAAAAGAAAAAGGACAAGGATGAGCTAAAGCGGAGAAAGAAGAGCATTTTCTATGAGTTGCCCTATTGGTGCGACAAATGAGTTGAAACACAATCTCGATGTCATGCATGTAGAAAAGAATGTCTGCGATAGTTTGTTGGGTACATTGTTGTTAGGCGATCCTCATAAGTCTAAGGATACGATAACGCGAGACGTGATTTGATGAAATTAAAAAATCGATTACGAGTGCACTTGTACGAAGATAAAGAGATTGATGAAGCACTGCAAAGACATTACACGTTTATTAATGCGGATCGTCGAAAGTTTTGCAATTTTATACTGAATGTCAAATTTCCCGATGGTTTTGCATCGAATCGAGAAAGAACGTTGCACCTAATGAAAGCCGAATAATTGGTTTGAAGTCACATGATTGTCATATCCTCATGCAAAGATTGTTGCCCGTCGTGTGTCGAGCTTTTCTAAACAAGGCAATTTCATCCACTATCACTGAACTTTGTACATTTTTCAAAAATTGTGTGCGGTCTATACAGGTTAGCGACATGGTGGATGCTCAACAACAACTCATCCTCATATTGTGCAAGCTTGAGCGAATCTTTCCACCGACTTTTTTGACATTATGATTCACCTTGTGATGCATTTGCACGAAGAGGCAATTCTTGGTGGGCCCGTTTACATGAGGTGGATGTATCCTTTTGAGAGATATCTGAAGAAACTAAAGGACTATGTGCGAAATCAATCGAAACTTCGAGGGTTCTATAGTCAAAGGATATGTTGTTGAGGAAGCATTGACATTTTGTTCACGGTATTTCAAGACGCCGAGACACGATTCAACCGACCGAGGCGAAATGAAGATCTATGCGTTCCCAAAAGCAGCTATCTATTTTTGATTCCCAATGTCGTCCCATAGGAAAGAGAAGTTTAGTTGTCCTCGAAAGTGATGTTCGAGCTCAAGTCGAGTTTTATGTCTTGAACAACCGTCCTGATTGAAACGTTCTTAAAGTGAGTAGTTACTAATTATTTTCATTATATTTAACATTAAAATGTTTAATTATTATAACAATTGCTCAATGTAATTTTTACTATCAACAGTGAGCACAAGGATCGATTGGAGACTAGGTGGAGTTACCAATGTTAACCATTGCATAGAATCGAATTTCTGCTTGGTTTCATACGAAGGTAGAACAATAATAATGTTTGCATTGACATTAGTATAATGTTTGATCGGTTAATGACTTCACATATTATTAACACGATTTATGGTCTACATCGGATACACGCGATCTTTGTGTCATCGAATTGCTATCTTTAGCGTCTCGGCCAAATCTTTGTCGTGCATTCCTACCCGGCATGTATCGTGAACGGAGTTCGATTTCTAACTTATGATCGTGATATCCGGCGTAAAACACAAAATAGTGGTGTGAGTATTGCGAGGAGCGGTGGTGAAATATTTTACAGGCGGTTTAGGGATATATTGGAGCTTTCATACATAAACGGTTTCTCGGTGGTGGTGTTTCGGTGCGCGAGATGGTTTAAGTGTGACGGGAAAAGTAAGGTCACAGAGAACAACATCACAATCATTGACATTAGCGAGAGGCTTACAAAGATGACCGATTCATACTTGCTTTGCAAGCGAGGCAAGTGTTCTACATTGATGACCCGACACGTAGTCATAATCGGCGAGTGGTTCAAGAAGTCAATCATCGTACTACGTGGGATACGCCATCGAGGGTTTTGACCGAGATAGATTTGTTTGCCACGATGATAGCTCATCAAACTTCTCCATTGTTTGTTGATCTTGGCAATATAGACCACATTACTATGCAGCGGGACGACATTGGCGCCATTCGGTTGGATCGTCACCGCTAAGAGGCGTCATCGTCGAATGTTAGTGGAGACGAATATAATTTTATTAACGATACGGATGAGGATAATGAGGATGAGGACGAGGACGAGGGCGATAACGATGAGGCGAAAATGGAGGTGAGTATGAGGCGTCGGATACACGAGACATCGCCGCCCCAGGTGTCGAAGATGACGATGATCTTGATAAAGTAATGATAGTGACTATGAGTGATCAAAACAACACTTTGTCATATTGTACTGCATTACTTAGTATGAAATTCGCAATTGAATAACATTTTGATAATATGTTTTGTACTTTTTATTTGCATTATTTATGATGCGGGCTCGTTAGAAGAGAAGATTGTAAAACGACTTGAGGAGAAGAAAGATGCGTAACTTTCAGCTCGGGTGTCGATTTAGATGAGCGAGTACATTTCGGAGCGTTTTTCGATTCCGCACATTTTGTTTGGTGACAATGATGGCCTTCGCCAACATTGTCAAACTTTCAGGGCCAAATTCCATCGTTTAGGTGTCCGTTTAGCAGCTTTTATGTTTTAATACGGTTTAAGGGTATTTTCGTCATTTAATCGATCTTTCGCTTTTAATCGGTTTTGTCTAGCGAAGGGTTTTAAATACTTGTCTAGGTTTGAAGAGGACGACACTTTTCGTTTTGAGAAATTAATAATATTTTCATCTTTTCTTTCGTTAATTGGTGGATTCCAATATTTCTCACGTCCGCTTCGAGCGAAACTCGATCAACACCCGTTCGTGTGTTACGAAACAAGAAATTTTATTGTTATTCACGTTCCGCTCTGCGTCAATTTAAATAATGACGTTAACATAATTTGACAAGTACTAAATTTGAACATAAATTTGATAATGACGTTTACGCTCAAACGTATGAAATGAGGTTAAAAGCGATCGACCGTTTGTGTAAAGCGGTTGACCGTTTGTGTGCTAAACCTAAATGGTGGAACTACTGTTCAAACGGATGAGGTAGCCGGTCGACGATACGGTCGACCGTTTGGCCTCTTCGCTCAAACGGACGACACAAACGGTCGACCGTATTGGCGCATGCATCGTGCTCAACTTATTTATTTTTGGGGACGACTTTAATCGTCATCAGAGAAACTGAAATTTTACAAAATCAACCGGACACATTCGGACTTATGATTTTCATTTCCCACCAAATGCCATTTCTCCCTCCAAAATCGGACTTCCCTTGTGTTCATCAAAGGGAATTCTACACTCCACAACCAAACCTCCATCAAGAATCATCTCCAACCCTTCTACCCTCTTTCAATTTCGTGGGTTTTTGATTTGATGAAATAGGGTTGAGTAATGAGATTTTGGTATACAAGAGAAGATCTGTTCCTTATCAAATTAGGCTATTGAACTTTGCTTCCGGAGTAAAGAAGGACATTTGGAGCGAGCAACGGAGGAGGCATGGGCTATGAAACCTGGTCAAGCTTCTACAAGAAAGAGAGACAACTGGTTCCTTCGGTGGCCATATATGAGCAACCTTCCGTAAAGTGTTCTACAAACCCATTTTCTTTCCTGGTGAGGATATCAAGAACTTGAAGTACACTCCTCTTCTTTATCGTGTACTTCACCACTTCCATGGAACCTCCCACAAATTTGTACTGAAATTTACTTGTCTACATACGATGTCGGGTTATGAACTCTTGCATTTGCGATAGATTGAGAGGAGATAATTGATAAATGTTCATTTTTCTCATCACTTGGTGAAGTTGAGATGTCGGTTTCTTCTTATTGTGGAGAAATTAGTGAAATCTATTCTTCAAAGTCGAGCAAAATTAGTTTATTACGGTCGACCGTTTTGTAATCCGGTCGACCGTATGACACCGGCCTAATTCTCATGATTACGTTGAAGCGGATGATGTGGCCGATCGACCATACGGTCGACCGTTTCAGTCTCTGCTAAAGCGGACGACCTAAGCGGTCGACCGGATTGGCAACCGTTTGGGGTCCTCGCTCAAACGGTCGACCGGATTGGCGACCGTTTGGGGTCCCCGCTCAAACGGTCGACTCATCCAATCGACCGGTTTGTCGAATCGAGCACATATCTCGAGTTTTTTTGCGAACTATTTGCTACTTGCTAGGATACTTTGACATTTGGGATCCTTCTAAAAATTGATCATCTCAAATACTATATACGTTTATCTATCTATTTATTTTATATCTCACTCTTTACACAATTATACGTTTAAATTGTAGTTTGTTTTATAATAGAATAAGATCATTTTCACCTTGTGATTATTTTATTCAATTAGTGAAAGCTTATAAAATTTGTTGGTCATCTAGATATTGACGAAGATATAATGGCCGATGTATTACACCATGGAGGTGATGGTGGAGATGAGCCTCCACATCGAAGATGCAAATAGTCTACAAGCGGATTGCCGACGGGTAAGATCATTTTTTGGCAAAACATGGAGTGTATTCATAGTCATTTACATAGTAAAACAATTTGTATTTTTTTTTTTGAAATCGTAGCATTCATGGCAAAAAAACAGGGCCCTTCGAGATCGTTACATCTTGTGAAACTGTTCGAGTCTAACGGAAAAAGACCCTCCCATAGAGTTTGATACAAAGAAGGGACATATTTACCTACTGAGGAGACAACCAAAAATACGTATCGAGGGTTGTAGGAACACGTGTGAGACAATTTGTGCACCCCTACTTGATAGATGGGCGAATGTTCCAGAGGAACAAAAAGCCCCGATGCCACGAACTGCGTATACGTAAGTAAATTAGCTGTCATTTTATACCGTAAGTACTTTTAATAAAGTCTAACTTCATACATAAGTGATTTGCTATAGGAATATTTTGATGTCAATCCAAGCCGTTACTCCAACGATGATTACAAGCTCATTGTTGACGGTATCGAAGATATAGCGGCCAAGATATCGTCAAGACAAGTCCGATGTGAATGCATACATAAGAGATAAAGGTCTTGCCGTACCTTCACGCGGTAACTGACGACGAGGTATGGGAAAAGTGCATAGAGCGCTCGTCGAGTCAAAAATTTAAGGTAAGCACAATTCGTTTTATTTAATTAATTGAATTTCCATTAAATATTAATATTAACATTGTAATCATTTCATTTTATTTTTATAGGATGTTTCAATGACGAACAAAATTAACGAGGAAAAATAAAGTATACTAGCTTGCGGGGGTCAAAAACTATAGTTGCCACGCGTTTCGATATAGTAATGAGATATTATTTGTCATCCATAATTTCATTTTCAATGTCTTCATGACGTTTCATAATTCATTTCATATGCATACGTGCTACAATGGGACCGCCCAGAGACCGAGGAGTGGCCGAGTGTCATTGAAACATTTAAAGTCAACCATCAAATGAAATGGCGAGTGGGTGAACGAAAGGGTCAAGTCGATTATGTACGTACAAGTTAATACAAAGTGATGTAGTCTTGAGCATTATTTCGGTTTCACATTTTCTTGACAAATATTTTAAATTTGATTATGTAAGGAAAAATGGTGGAGGAACGGGAAGAGCAAACGCAGCAGAAGCTAGCTCCAGCTGACGTGGCGATCAACGAGAACGACGTTGTTCTTAAGGTCCCGGGAGAGAGGAGGGACACCGCCTGCGAGCTTGGACGGGTTACGAGGGGCACTTCCGCTCTCACTCGTCCACTACGAGATTGCGGGACCAACACAAGTACATCAGTGAATCTATTCGAGCAACCAATGCATTGAAGTCCAAAATGGAGACATACATGCAAAGAAATGAATGAATTTATGACACTTTGTTAACGAGTAATCTGCAATCATGTCATGCCGGAATTCACCGCCGACACCGCCACCACCACCTCCCCGTCACGACGCATGAAGAAGAGTTAGATTCTTCTAGGGACGAAGATTATTTATCTGATCTTTAGTCTTCCTCTCTCTATCAATTTTTATTTGTAAATACTTTTGTTTTGTACATTATGGTTATTTTGTGATGGAAGTTATTGTGCATGGTTTTTTAGGATGTTTTGATACAATTTGTTTTTGTCCATAATATAATTAATATTATTTATGTTATTTTAAAACTTTTTATTTCATGTTTCTATTCAGTCATTGTTATTAAATTCATTAAATTAGTAAAGAAAGTGTTATTATTTATTAGAATAAATAAATTTCAAAAAAAAAACATTTAAGATGGATATTTTGTCTATTGGGACAACTATTGTCGTCCCAATAGTTCAACATATTGGGACGACTTATAGTCGTCCCAATAGTGGACACCAATTGGGACGACAATAAGTCGTCCTAATAGGTTCGACCTATTGGGACGACAATAAGTCGTCTCTATAGGTTCGACCTATTGGGACGACAATAAGTCGTCTCTATATGTTCGACCTATTGGGACGACTTATTGTCGTCCCAATAGGTCGAACTATTGGGACGACTATTGTCGTCCCAATTGGTCTGTTGAAACGAATAATTCGACGATTGTAGAAGACGAAAATAAGGGCTATAGGGACGACAAAAGTCGTCCCTATAAATCTTAAACTATTGGGACGACTATTGTCGTCTCTGCTTACTTACTAGGGCGGGCTTATTGGGACGATCTTTAGGGACGACTATGTTGTCCCCTGTGCACCTATAGGGACGACATTTGTACCTATAGGGACGACAAAAGTCGTCCCTATAGCCCTCTTTTCTTGTAGTGCAATTAAATAGGTGATTGGGGCGAGAGTTGAACCAAGACCTTTACTAAAAACTTAAGTCATTATATTAGACTACATGTATATTACTTAAATATTATTTTCAACAATCGATATGTTCTTATAATGGAATACATATGTTTTGCAAATGTAACAAAAACAATCATTCTCGAGTCAATGTAGAACTATCACTAGAAAATGATGTCAACAATTAAATGATATATTTGGACCACTGAGATTATCATTTAAATCCACAATTTTATGCTGCAGTAAAATATCCAACAACCTAATATCATATGACACTTTATTCAGGTTGCAATGTTATTTATTGGAATGTAAAGAAAAAGAACCATATATAACACAATCATACAATTCTAGGGTTTGATGTGCTTAGTTTTTGGAAGAACAATTGATACAGCTCCTTCTTGCATAGTTGGTGGAATATATAAGATATAGTGCCTCATTAAAGCTGTAGTCATCAGATCTCTTTGTAAGTAACTCATTCATTACATGTATTGTCAACCATGGAATTACCAAAACTAGGGGAACGAAGAATGCCCACCACCATTGCAGCGATGATAATATATCCAATTTTGACTACTCCTCCATACGTCAAAATTGCAAAGGCCACCAAAAATAAATAAAGAGGTCCGCAGAGATAAGCAATGAGTTGATGACTTGTGAGTACCAAACTCGTACCCATTGCCATACCAAAGCAGATTGTGTTGACAATTGTAAACCTAGTAATATGAGTTTTATTGTCGATATTGTTGGTGCTATCAACGGAAGTGTTATGCCAATTGGAAAAGGCAGGAGGGTGAGTAAGCGCCGCTTCGAATGTAGCACTTGCAAACAACGCAATAATTACTAGGAAAGCATTTCGCATATCCCCTGATAAACCAAATTCCAGATAAGCACCAAATTTCATACCCATTTCAAACACATGATTTGTCCCTGAGCTCAAATATTTATCACAAGGGGGGTCCTTTAAATATTGCAGATAAGCTGATGCGCGCGTTAAAATGTTCCCTGCGGACATTAAAATTTTCCTTGCATTTTGACTTCGAGGATTTTGGTCTACGATATCCAATGCCGTCTTACCTTCTGAGTTTTTGGCATTTACATCTACCAAATTGATTAATAACTTCATAACCTGAATCCAGAAATGTTTTTTGATTAATAACTTCAAAATAAATATATGCGGAGGTTTGGTAAAAGGAACATGCCTGCGGTTGGTTTGTTAATGCTGCAAGATGAAGCGCGGTATTTCCTTCATCGTCTCTCCATCTCAACATTTTTGTGTTGTCAGACCTCTTAATCCAACCAAGAAGAACCTTAAAAGCTGTAAAGTTTTGTTTTCTGACAGCAATATGCACAGCAGTTTCCTGTCCAACCGTCAAGTCCTTGATCGAGGACGGGCATTCAAGAAGAAATCTGATCAAAAGATCAATATTCTCCATTTCAACCACATAATGCAAAGGAGTGATTCCTCCTCTCCCTTGAACACGAATGAGGTTCGGATCATATCTGATGAGCCCTTTCACTGTGGCGGTGTGTCCATTACGCAAAGCCAGGTCCAAGGGGCTAAGACCATCAAGGTTCAACTTCTTCCCCAGTGAAGGCTTTAGCCTCGACATTTCAAGAGCAAGGCGGGTATGGCCTTCAGAAGCAGCTCTATGGAGAGGTGTCTCGAAAAACAGTTTGTCGTAGGGGCCTTCTAAGTAATCTGGATTGCCGTATATTGAGTCGTACAAGGTAATGATATCAGGATCTTGACAAGTGTCCATTCTGCACACTATGTAAATGAGAACTGCTCTGAGTATTCAATGACTTCTTATTTGAGTTTCTTTATATAGTTGATATGATGAATTCAGATCTGGGATTTCAGCTGAAAGTGAAAGACATTTAAATTGACCTGAGAGGAATAAAAATATGCTTCTTGTTTTTAACGAGAAGTGGAGGAAGTTGCTAAAAAATGTTACATGCCGTCACGTGGTACTGTGGCCACCGAACATCTATAAACAAGGCCTTCCCTAAATACTAGAATATTTTGATCCCGTAAGCAAGGGAGATTAAGGTCCAAGAAAAGATGAATAATAGACGAGCAACATTAGAAGAAACTGATGTATACTCCGTAGGCGAGAAATATGAGGCCACCACGTAGGATTGTTGTAAGGACGACCATGGAGCACAAGTAGTATCATCATGATCGAAAGAGTGAAGGCCACTCTATTTGCGGGCATAGATTGGTTGTACTCGGCCTTCGTCATGACTATCTCTTCAACATGGACCCAAGCGTAGCCGTGTCCAGCGAAGCCCTTCGAGGTCCGACTCAATCGATAGCCGTTGGACTCAAGATGATTCTATATGATGTTTGAACATCATATAGAAGAGAAAATGAGGATGTCAAGAATTTGTTTATAATTATCTGACTCTCTTTCTTACACACATAAATGTTTCCATAATATTGTGAAATTTGAAGGTGGCGGAGAACAAAGATAGAGTTTACCACACACTAACCAAAGAATCGCATGGAAGACGAATCAACAAGGTAATCCAAAGTGCAATAGTCTTAGATTTGGTAAGAGCTCTTGGAATCGGCTCCAATAACCACACAGAGATATTAGAACGGGTTAAACTCTTTAAAAATGATGTCAGAAACTCAGCTTGTGCTTCAGAGAGAAGCATTTTGAATTCTCTAGAGAATTATGTGGATAATTGGTCCATCAAACCTGACATTATGCGGAAGGTCTCAAAATATGAAGAGCTTTAATTTTCCATTCATCTTATTTATTTTCCAACAATAGATTCTAAGACATACAAATCTTGAACATATAATTGTCATCTTTACAAAACTTCAAACGTTTTAGCAAAATATTGCAATGACACTTAAGAAATTTTAAGATAACATAATTGTCACTACTCAATTTTTTAGATCATGAACTGTATCTCGTCGCTTGAACATGAGAGAACTACAAACTCCATTGTTAACTCATTTACATCACATTTTAACAAACGTTTCAATTTTAGATCCATCTTCAACGTTGTTATCAACCATTTCAACTTCTAACAAGATGTTAAACCTTTGTTGGAACCAAATTTGAATTCACTTAAGAAATCTTCCAACAACCGTAAAAATAAAAATCACATTATCAAAAACCATTATTTTGCATAAGACCACAAATAGGTGTATTTCTCTCCATTTCCACGAGGACAGACCATTTGGACCCACATTGTGGTTATTGATTATTTGATTTTTATGTTTACAACCTTTGAAAGATTTCTTAAGTTAATTGGAATTCGAGTCGAGATAGTGTCAAGTTGATTAGTCAATAAATGATTGGGAAATTGAAAACTCCGTACACTTATCTTGTTGACTAAGTTAATCGGGGTGTCCCTCATTTCTGTCTTGACCTCACATAACGTCGTTTTACCTAGATTAATGCATTAAATGCCGCATAAGAGGTTGAGGTTTAGGAGAAATTGTGAAAGAGACGCTTGAGTAAAAGATGGACCATAAACGGCTCCTATTATAATTTAGGAGGTTGTGAGTAACTAAGATATGAGAGGGACTTGTAGGGACTAATTCATAAATTATATTCTTTTCTAGAGTTGTTAGTTGACACATTTTAATCAATAAATAATGCAAAAAAAGGTTCACAGGAAAGTGTGAACAATCCATCTTTATCTCTTGTCATCCGTTGAAATCAACAAGTTCTTTAGCCTTTGTTTAAGCTAATTGCATTAGACAATTGGGATTAGGTGACAAAAATAAATTTAACAAGCATTATTAATATTAAAGATCGTTGATAATAATTTATAATTACTCAATTAGATGCGGCCAAATAACATGTCTACACTAACCGAATTATCATTTATTTGTAAAGGACACTCTCTCGTTTTAATAATTTTAGAGTTGTCGTTGAACCATATTATTATTTTTTTCTTTTGAATGGTTCTAGAGTTGATTTTTTTATTTAAACAAAAAACTGTAGTACCTAAACAACATCTTGTGACAAAATTTTAATTTTCTTTTTTTTTTCCTTCTTATTTTTGACTTTTGATGCATGGTGGCACAAACACTTTTCGCAAAATTATTACTAGTAAAACAGAAGCAATCAAACAATTTTTATCATCCGAGATTAGTTGTGAGAATCAATTCCCAACACTATTTATTTGAATCTTATTTTTAGGCTCGATACTTAGAACTGATTTGGATAGCTTCTAATTCTATTTTTTTTTAGAGAGAAAAGCACTTTGAAAATATTATTCAAGTCCAAAAGGCTTTTTAGTCTCAATATTTAAATTTGGATAAATTGCACTATTCATCCCTAATCTTTGGCAAAAATAGCAATCACGTCCCTAACTTTTTTTCATCCGATTTTTGTCCCCAACCTTTGAGAAATTAGCAGAATTCGTTCGTACAGGCGATCTGTCCTCCGAGGACTGGCAGAAGTGCGTGAACTACTTCACAAGTCCTAATTTCGTGGTACATACTATCATTTTTTAAAATATTTTATGTTAATATTTGTATATACTTTATAATTACGTAACACTAACTTTCGGTGTCTCCAGGCACGGTCGACAAAGAATAGGACCAATCAGATTAATGCCAAATACCCGAGCGTAAAAGGGTTAAAGAGCTTCTCTGTCATGCGTTACGATCAGGTACGAGTAAATTATTTTCCTAATACATCATCTTTAATTGGTATTTTATACATGTTTTAACTAAATTTCACGCTGGAATTGTTATAGAGGGATCTCGAAACCCAGCAGCAGCCAGGTATTATTGAGCCCTTTTGGACCTTCCACACCTTTCGGTCTAGCAATTGGTTAAATCCAGATGTGGTTGGTGACTACGTGAGGAAAACTTACATTGTAATGTTGTAATTATTTTTTCACCTTTCAGTATTATTTATTATTTGTTTTTTCTCTCTGCACAGGATAAACTTGTTTAGGTAAGAGAGACTCAACAGACCCAAGCCGTCTCCAGTGGTGCATCGATTGACGAGCGCGCTATTGCGCAGTAGGCCCTTGTAGAACGACAAGGACATGTCCGTGGGTCGGACGGGTCCCGAATGATAGATCTTCCTCCTTGGTTTCCACCGGTGCATCAAATGCCCCACGAGGACAGGCCCATTTTTCTAATTCTGACTACTTCGATGATCATCAATTTGCAATGTATGAGGTCCAGATCTGCCGAATGGCAGGATGATTGTACACGTCTTACGGCTAATCTACAGCACAGAATACCAAGAGTTGTGCCAATGGATGATGAGGAGGAGGAGGAGAACAACGGTGGGTGTTTGGGGGACCCGCAAGATTTGTGTACTATCTAATTATTTATTTTTAAAAAAAATAATAAAATACTTTATAGCCGCGACAATATTGTCGCTATAAATTAAAAGCACAATCACTTATAGTGACGACATTGTCTTCGCCATATATTTTAACAATATTGCAGCTATAATGTGGTCTCTAAAAGAATTCCAAATTACTAGAGACGCCATTGTCGTCTCTGAAAACTTTAACTTATAGAGACGATATATCGTATCAATGCCCCTAATTTGAAGAAATTGAGCACAACAATGTAACGGCGACATCGGTATAGATGAAAAGATCTATATTGTCGTAGCTAAATACAAAAAAGTATTAATCTATTGAGACGACTTATAGCGACAACATTATTGTCACTATAAATAAAAAGGGACGACTAATCATCGTGTACCGACGACAAAAGTCGCCGCTATAGCTTTCCTTTCTTGTAGTGAAAGTAAACAAAAATATCAAATATAATTAAAAAATGAAAAGATATAAGAGAAGCAAAATAAAAATAAAATATTTACACCCCACTTTCGGTTAAAAATTCCTTTCATTCATTCTCTCTCTCTCTTTATTATATATAACAATTTAGGATAAAAAAAAAATAAAGAATTTCATATAATCATAAGAAACTCAAAAGTCCGACTATGTATTATTAATATATATGATATAATTTATATTTGATAATTCACGATATAGCAAAAGAAAGATGAACTCACATATGGCATATAGAAAACATGTTTGAAGAATTATACATCTAAATTGACACTTATAAAAAGTTTAAAAATAACGTAACACGTTAGATTATGACTAGTAATTTTAAAATATTTAGTATTAAGAAATGATTCAACATCTCTCATCTTGAGTATTGTTGCATCAATGTGGTAATAGTGGTTAATGCAATCTCTATTCACGCCAAAGAGGTTCTGATTTAGTGCAGATTTTTGTTAGGTTGTGTTTGCCCATCGAGTAAATTATTTGTACTCGTGATATTTTGAAATAAAATTAATAAATTGATTGATATATTTATTATGTTGTTTTGAGTTTACTTTTATCCATAGGTCGATTTGATATTACAAATTGAGTGTTTAAGTTGTTAAACACAGAAAGATTCAATCTGTGATTCGATCTACAATTATCGTTCGCGATCAGTAAATAAATATGGATAATTTATTTTGATAAGATCGTCTCGATTTTATTAAAGTCTATCTTTGACTTTGGTAATAAAATTGAGAATACATTTAGAATGTATTGAACGGGACCACGTGAAATTAATTTGTGACATTGACCAGACAAATTTAATTTCACTTGACTATCGTACATGGGACCTTAATCCTGAGCGGATAATGAACTTCGGTTACTAGCTTGAAGTTCTTTGAGGTGTCAATGAGTGAGATCAAATTGCTGGTCAATATCTCGACACTTTGGGAATTAGAGTGAACTAACGAGGAACATATATTCGTAATATGGAATCCGTCACCTTTAAGGTATGATCAAGATCTCACTGGTTCTTCTAGTGTACAGTTTAATCTGAGCTCAGTAGTTCGACATTGATTGTTGAATTCAATGATGTGATGTGATCACATTAAACTGTTAGATAGAAGATGAGAGTTGAGAATCTGTGAATATTCGAATAAGGGCATTTTGGTCATTTTACTTATTCTGAATATTCGAGTTGATCGACGGGGGTAACATGTAGGATCGATAAGTCAGAGGATATAATTATTGATTGTTGCTTCAGTAATTTCAATTAGACTAAGAGTGCGATCTTGTTCTTTTAGTGGAATAGAACTTGATTAATAAATTATTTTGGTGATCAAGAGTTGACCGAGTCAAAATTAATTTATTAGAGCTTAGTTTAATTGGGTCCGATCAAGTCCCATCGCTGGCTCCAATATATAGGGCTAAATAGGTTTATTACCTATTTTGGGCTATCTGAAAATGGGTCCAGGTTATGGTACTAGGGTTAGTAGGGTTTTGGAGTGTAAACAGATTATAAATAGTCTCATAAGACTGCTTTTTTTCGATGACCTAAACCTAGAGGCGGGACACACACTAAAGTGTGAAGTGTGTGTTTTCTCTTGACAAAGAAAACCCTAACCCTAGTATAACCTAGAACCAAAGAGGTGACCACACACCATAGCTTCTCTTGGAGAACACTTGGTGAAGGCTTGAGGGTTTGGAGCTTTGAAAGTTTAAAGAACAACACGCTACAAGGGTAATTTCTTCAAACCTATGTGTTCTACTGAGTTTTATTTAATCCAGTTGAATGCACGAAATAAATCAAATCTTGTGGAGGGATGTTTGATCATCACGTAAAAAATTAATTTTGTGATGTCTAAATCCCGGTTTCCAACAATTGGTATCAGAGACAAGGTTTTAATTTTATTCCGTGTATTTAGAATTGAATAAAATTGTATTTTAATGCATGTGTTAGTTTGGAGCGGTGTTAGGGTTTATGTGATTTATTGTTGTTATTAGATTGATTGATTTTAATGGTGTTTATGAACAATTTATGGCCTTAGAATTTTGGTGAAAAATTGTATTGTGTTTTATCGAGTCTTGTAACAAAGGGGGTGGATTACGACTTCATGTTTCCCCTTTGATTTTAATGTATTGCAATATTGTATTAGAAATTATTATTTTTAAATGTATTGTTTGTAAATTAAAATATGAGGACCGATTTCACTTATGCTTGCGAAAGTTGAAGACCTCTCTCGCTTTGCAATTACAAAGGGAGGACCGGACTTCATCTTCTTCGTTTCATGGAGGGCACAGGCTACAAATATCCATTTTGCTACTTTTGTGAATCTATTCGATCTTCCTCGCATGGCATCGCTTGTGGATGTTGTCCCATTGTTTGGCAACCACCTTCAATCACCATAATGGCCGGAAAATCGACCCACTCGCCTGCACGGACGAAACAAAAGCGGGCGAGGCGGCGCGGCCGGCTCACCGCTTTAAGCGTCTTGCTCGCCGGTTCAACGGTTCGGCGACGACCACGGCCGATGGTTCGGCGAGATGGCGGCGCGGTGTCTTTGGATTTTGACGATCAAGTAGCGCAGATCCACGAGATAATCGGGCGGGTCACGTGGAAGTTTGGGCTGACTTACGGATCCGAATACATGGGCTATTGATTTAATTTGGGCGAATTCAAAATGTTTGAATTGGGATTAAATTAAATTTTTGAAGAATTGGGCTCCGAATTCAAGACATGGATTAGACACTTGCAATTGGAAATTGAAGAATTGGGCCGACTTGTGGCTCAATTGGATCTTTAATTTATTTGTAATTTTGTGTCTAGGTTTGGGCCATAAATTTGTTCTATTTAATTTTATTATTGCTTTATTGCTTTAATTTAATTGTGATTAAATGTCATTCATATAACATGCCATATAGATCACATTACACGCTCTAGGTACTATTCTCATCATGCATTGTACAATAATATTTATTTTCTTTTCTAATTTTATTAGATTAGAAAGATTAAATATTTTGAATTAATAATTGGACAAATTTTAAAAGTTAAAATTGTTTAGAAATTATTAATTGAAAAACCCAAACAGTATAAAAATATTAAGTGGGTGAGGGTGCATTTTTTAAGTGAACCCATGGCCTCCCTTATTAGCCCATTAGTAAGAATAGGTGTATGCCTCGTCTTTGATTTTATTGACCTCCTATAGGAGGTCAGCCTTTTTCGGTTACTAGATTGGGTCCAATCGGGTGATAATTTTTAGTGTTAATTAATCGCGATTGCCCCATAGATAACGTAATTAATTTAAAATTTAAAATTATCATATATAGGGGTTGCACACTTAAATCAAAAACATCGTGGGGACTTCCTATAGAATATCCAAACGGTGTTATTGATGGCCTAAATACAAATGATACTAAATTAATATTGGATGAGATGCTAGATATATTGAATTTAGTGGGAGGGTCTCACCTGGCCAGTAAATCACACTATCTTCTCCTATAGAGGATGTGTTTAAGATTTTGGGGTTTTAGGTATTCGCCATATAGAAGTAGTTCTTGGGTCTACTCGTGCATTTTATGAATCATATATGAAATCATTATTTTAAATGTAGCTCATTTCATTTTTAATTTTATTTCAAAAAATGTCGAGCAATTCAATTGTCTATGATTTTGACCAAAAACCAACTAGTAGGAGAGAATTATATTGATTGGAAACGTAATTTGATGATTGTCCTCACTTCTTTGAGAAGCATAAGTTCGTGTTAAGCGAACCCCGTCCGATGAACTTACCGAAAGCGGTCCACGGTTGCTCGAGAAGGTTTTGCATATGAGAAGTGGATCCAATCTAATGAGATGGCCCATTGTTACATTTTGGGATCTATCTCAAATGTGTTACTGCTGGAAACATCGAAATATGGAAACTGCTACTCAGATTATGGACAGTCTTCAGGAAATGTTTGAGCACCAGGGACGTCAGGCCCGTCAGGCTGCCATTAGGTCTATAATGAACATGCGCATGAAACCAAATACGCCCGTGAGAGATCATATGCTTGCATTGATTGCTCAGTTTAACGTGGCTGAGGTTTTAGGGGCTGAAATCAAATCGGAGACTCAGGTTGACATGGCTTTAGAAACTCTCCCTGAGATGTTCTCTCAGTTCAAAGTTAATTATAACATGAACAAGCTGAGCATGTCCCTGACTGAGCTGATGAAGGAGCTCCAAAATCTTTGGCTTGTTCTTAAGACCAAAAGTGGTGATGCCTTTCTTTGTTTTTCCTCGCTGGATCATCCTCTTCCAAGCCGAAAGGCAAATGAGGCAATAAGAGGAAGAAATCCAACACGAAAAACCCACAGAATCAGGTTAAAAAGGCAAAGCCAGATGATAAGCCTAAAGGAAAGTGTTTTCATTGTGGACAGAAGGGTCATTGGAAGAGGAACTGCCAGGAATACCTAGCTTCCAAAAGGCCAGGTAATGGTGAGTTATCTTTTATTGAGTCATGTTTGGTGGTTGATTCTCTTGATTCTGGATTGTAGATTACGGAGCCACTAATCATGTTTGCAATTGTTTGCGGGGTTCCG
The DNA here is from genome assembly GCA_023638005.1 of Forsythia suspensa. NCBI lineage: Eukaryota > Viridiplantae > Streptophyta > Magnoliopsida > Lamiales > Oleaceae > Forsythia > Forsythia suspensa. The sequence goes on from CM042676.1 coordinate 39,086,171, forward strand.
GTAACCGGGGACTCAATGAAGGGGCCCGACTCTCAAAGTTGGCACAGGAGCGATGGTGTCTACAAGAGCTATTGGAAATGTTTATCTTTATTTTAGAAATAAAAGACATTTGTTTTTAAAAATTGTTATTATGTTCCGGATATTACCCGAATTTGATTTGGTTGCTTTATTATTTAGACAAGGATATTTTGTCCGATTTTCACCTTTTTCGTGGATATTACTCTAAATAAAGCCCTTATCTGTAGGGGACATTTGAATGATGATTTATATGTTTTAAAACCATTGATAGCTCATTGCACCACATTGAATCTAATAAACGCATTAAACTGTCTCCTACTAATGAGACTTACTTGTGGCACTTGAGACTTGGTCATATTAACCTTAATAGGATCCAAAGACTCGTGAGGGATGGTCCTTTAAGTGACTTAAAGATGGAGTCCCTACCAGTTTGCGAATCCTGTTTGGAAGGAAAAATGACCAAGAGGTCCTTTACATCAAAAGGACATAGGGCCAAAGAAGTTTTGGAATTAGTACACTCTGATGTATGTGGGCCAATTAGTGTCCAGGCTAGAGGTGGGTATGAGTACTTCATCACTTTTACTGATGACTACTCTAGATATGGATATGTTTACCTAATGGCTCGCAAGTCTGAAGCTTTTGAAAAGTTCAAAGAATTCAGAACTGAAGCGGAGAAGCAATTAGGTAAGAGCATTAAAATACTTCGATCAGATCGAGGGTGGAGTATCTATCCAGCGACTTTAGATCATACACATCCGGAGGAAAATGGGATTTTATCCCAACTAAGTGCACCGGGAACACCCCATCAGAATGGTGTCTCAGAAAGGAGAAACAGGACCTTGTTGGACATGGTCAGATCAATGCTTGGCTTCTCAACACTTACTACATCCTTTTGGGGATATGCAATACAAACTGCAATATACTTGTTGAATATGGTTCCATCTAAGTCTGTCCCTAAGACACCCTTGGAATTGTGGAATGGGCGTAAGCCTAATCTAAGACATATCAGGATATGGGGATGTCCAGGACATGTGCTTAAGGAAAGATGATAAGATGGAATCAAGATCAGAGTTGTGCATTTTTGTAGGATATCCTAAGGGAACAAGAGGATATTACTTCTATAGTCCTCAGGACAAGAAGGTTTTTGTAAGCACAAATGCAACCTTCTTAGAGGATAGATATATAGAAGAACGTGAATCTAAGAGTAAGGTTCTTTTGGAAGAAATGAAGGGAAACGTTCCCAGCTCATCCACTCCAGAGATCCGCACTGAACCTACTCAATATGAATTCACGCCTCTACCATTGATGATACCTCGATGCAGTGGGAGAGAAATGGAGGTTCAACCTACCATACCTACTGGTCCAGAGGCACCTGATATGTCAGGGGATCAAGTCCCTGCTGTTAAGCCACCACATGAGGCCCGAACACAAGCGGAAGGACATGATGGAGGAGAAACAATAGTAGAACAATCACAAATTCCAATCAATCAGGAACTTCCACAGCTTAGGCGTAGTGAGAGAGTCATTCGACTACCCTCTAGGTACTTGCTGTATGGAGAGTCTTTTGAGGCAGTCTCCACCGAGCAAGAAGAGGATCCCACTTCGTTTAAGGAAGCTATGGATGATGTAGATGCTGACCATTGGAAGAGTGCCATGGATTCAGAAATGAAATCTATGTACACTAACTCGGTCTGGGAACTTGTAGATATACCAAATGGGGTAAAACCTGTAGGGTGCAAATGGATCTACAAGAGGAAGAGGAGTAGACGGAAAGGTGGAAACCTTTAAAGCTAGACTGGTTGCTAAGGGTTTTACCCAAAGAGAAGGTATCGATTACGATGAAACCTTCTCTCCCGTAGCCATGCTTAAGTCTATAAGAATCCTCTTATCCATTGCAGCTCATTTTGATTATGAGGTGTGGCAAATGGATGTCAAGACAGCGTTCCTTAATGGAAGTCTTGATGAGAGCATCTATATGATGCAACCGACAGTTTTATCCAAAATGGTCAAGAGCATAAAGTATGCAAACCGAATAGGTCCATATATGGACTTAAACAGCATCTAGGTCTTGGAACATCGATTCGATCAAACTATCAAGACTTAGGAGTTTGATCAAAATCCTGATGAACCTTGTGTCTATAAGAGGATTAAAGACAACAAGGTAATTTTTCTCATACTATATGTTGATGATATCCTACTCATTGGGAATGACGTAGGAGCATTGACTTCGATTAAATCTTGGATGGCACAAATTTGATATGAAGGACTTAGGAGAAGCCAATTATGTTCTAGGTATTCGGATCCTTCAGGATAGAAAGAACAGAAGAATCGCTCTATCCCAAGCTTCATATATTGATAAAATATTGGTGAGATTTGCAATGCAAAATTCTAAGAAAGGTCAAATGCCTTTCAGACATGGAATTCACTTATCACGGGAGCACTGTCCTAAGACTCCTAGTGAGGTGGAATACATGAAACAGGTTCCTTATGCCTCGGCTGTAGGAAGTCTCATGTATGCTATACTATGCACTCGACCAGATATTTACTACGCTGTTGGGATTGTCAGTAGATATCAGTCAAATCCAGGACCGGAGCACTGGACTGCTGTTAAGCATATTCTCAAGTATCTTCGCAGAACAAGAGATTATATGCTGGTCTATTCAGATCCAGATTTAGTGCCTACGGGTTATCTTGATTACGATTTTCGGTGATAGGGACTCTCGCAAGTCCACATCAGGGTCTGTGTTCACATTGGGTGGCGGTGCCGTTGTTTGGAGGAGCATCAAGCAGTCTTGTATTGCTGATTCCACCATGGAGGCAGAATATGTGGCAGCTTGTGAAGCGGCCAAAGAAGCGGATGGGCTAAGGAAGTTTTGCTAGACCTTGAGGTGGTTCCTTCGCATCACAGAGCCATCACTCTATCTTTGTGATAACAGGTGGAGCGGTGGCAAATGCAAAAGAGCCCGAAGCCATCAACGTGGGAAACACATTGAACGAAAATACCACCTGATTAGAGATATCGTTCAACGAGGAGATGCTACAGTGTGCAAGATTGCATCTGCAGAAAATCTTGCTGACCCCTTTACCAAAAGCTTACCAGCTAAGAGTTTTGAGGGACATATTGAAAATATGGGTGTACTTAACATGTCTCATTTACTCTAGGGCAAGTGGGAGATTTGTTAGGTTATGTTTGTCCATCGAGTAAATTATTTGTACTCGTGACATTTTGAAATAAAATTAATAAATTGATTGATATATTTATTATGTTGTTTTGAGTTTACTTTTATCCATAGGTCGATTTGATATTACAAATTGAGTGTTTAAGTTGTTAAACACAGAAAGATTCAATCTGTGATTCGATCTACAATTATCGTTCGCGATCAGTAAATAAATATGGATAATTTATTTTGATAAGATCGTCTCGATTTTATTAAAGTCTATCTTTGACTTTGGTAATAAAATTGAGAATACATTTAGAATGTATTGAACGGGACCACGTGAAATTAATTTGTGACATTGACCAAACAAATTTAATTTCACTTGACTATCGTACATGGGACCTTAATCCTGAGCGGATAATGAACTTCGGTTACTAGCTTGAAGTTCTTTGAGGTGTCAATGAGTGAGATCAAATTGCTTTGGTCAATATCTCGACACTTTGGGAATTAGAGTGAACTAACGAGGAACATATATTAAGTAATATGGAATCAAATCACCTTTAAGGTATGATCAAGATCTCACTGGTTCTTCTAGTGTACAGTTTAATCTGAGCTCAGTAGTTCGACATTGATTGTTGAATTCAATGATGTGATGTGATCACATCAAACTGTTAGATAGAAGATGAGAGTTGAGAATCTGTGAATATTCGAATAAGGGCATTTTGGTCATTTTACTTATTCTGAATATTCGAGTTGATCGACGGGGGTAACATGTAGGATCGATAAGTCAGAGGATATAATTATTGATTGTTGCTTCAGTAATTTCAATTAGACTAAGAGTGCAGTCTTGTTCTTTTAGTGGAATAGAACTTGATTAATAAATTATTTTGACTGATCAAGAGTTGACCGAGTCAAAATTAATTTATTAGAGCTTAGTTTAATTGGGTCCGATCAAGTCCCATCAGTGGCTCCAATATATAGGGCTAAATAGGTTTATTACCTATTTTGGGCTATCTTGAAAATGGGTGCAGGTTATGGTACTAGGGTTAGTAGGGTTTTGGAGTGTAAACAGATTATAAATAGTCTCATAAGACTGCTTTTTCGGATGACCTAAACCTAGAGGCGGGACACACACTAAAGTGTGAAGTGTGTGTGTTTCTCTTGACAAAGAAAACCCTAACCCTAGTATAACCTAGAACCAAAGAGGTGACCACACACACGCATAGCTTCTCTTGGAGAACACCGGGTGAAGGCTTGAGGGTTTGGAGCTTTGAAAGTTTAAAGAACAACACGCTACAAGGGTAATTTCTTCAAACCTATGTGTTCTCTACGGTTTTATTTAATCCAGGTTGAATGCACGAAATAAATCAAATCTTGTGAAGGGATGTTTGATGATCACAGAAAATTAATTTTTGTGATGTCTAAATCCCGGTTTCCAACAATTTTTTCTTTAATAGTTTGCCTGGCGTTGCTCATGTTCTAGTATTGCACTTTTCTGGTTCGGAGGTTTGGGGAACCCTCAAGCATTATTTGCGAGGTTGTTGTGGTTGATATTAATGAAACATGGCTAAGAGAAAATATCGAGTTGAGTCTCTTCAATAGGAAATTTCATCACCATTATCAAGGTTTTTTTACCATCAAATCATTTATTTCAACACGCTCCTTCATGTATAAGCGGTGTTTATATTTTCCATCAAAGCATAATACGTGCACAATTCAATTAAATAGGTGATTGGGGCGAGAGTTGAACCAAGACCTTTACTAAAAACTTAAGTCATTATATTAGACTACATGTATATTACTTAAATATTATTTTCAACAATCGATATGTTCTTATAATGGAATACATATGTTTTGCAAATGTAACAAGAAAACAATCATTCTCGAGTCAATGTAGAACTATCACTAGAAAATGATGTCAACAATTAAATGATATATTTGGACCACTGAGATTATCATTTAAATCCACAATTTTATGCTGCAGTAAAATATCCAACAACCTAATATCATATGACACTTTATTCAGGTTGCAATGTTATTTATTGGAATGTAAAGAAAAAGAACCATATATAACACAATCATACAATTCTAGGGTTTGATGTGCTTAGTTTTTGGAAGAACAATTGATACAGCTCCTTCTTGCATAGTTGGTGGAATATATAAGATATAGTGCCTCATTAAAGCTGTAGTCATCAGATCTCTTTGTAAGTAACTCATTCATTACATGTATTGTCAACCATGGAATTACCAAAACTAGGGGAACGAAGAATGCTGCCACCATTGCAGCGATGATAATATATCCAATTTTGACTACTCCTCCATACGTCAAAATTGCAAAGGCCACCAAAAATAAATAAAGAGGTCCGCAGAGATAAGCAACGAGTTGATGACTTGTGAGTAGCAAACTCGTACCCATTGCCATACCAAAGCAGATTGTGTTGACAATTGTAAAATTAGTAATTTGAGTTTTATTGTGGATATTGTTGGTGCTATCAACGGAAGTGTTATGCCAATTGGAAAAGGCAGGAGGGTGAGTAAGCGCCGCTTCGAATGTAGCACTTGCAAACAACGCAATAATTACTAGGAAAGCATTTCGCATATCCCCTGATAAACCAAATTCCAGATAAGCACCAAATTTCATACCCATTTCAAACACATGATTTGTCCCTGAGCTCAAATATTTATCACAAGGGGGGTCCTTTAAATATTGCAGATAAGCTGATGCGCGCGTTAAAATGTTCCTGCGGACATTAAAATTTTCCTTGCATTTTGACTTCGAGGATTTTGGTCTACGATATCCAATGCCGTCTTACCTTCTGAGTTTTTGGCATTTACATCTACCAAATTGATTAATAACTTCATAACCTGAATCCAGAAATGTTTTTTGATTAATAACTTCAAAATAAATATATGCGGAGGTTTGGTAAAAGGAACATGCCTGCGGTTGGTTTGTTAATGCTGCAAGATGAAGCGCGGTATTTCCTTCATCGTCTCTCCATCTCAACATTTTTGTGTTGTCAGACCTCTTAATCCAACCAAGAAGAACCTTAAAAGCTGTAAAGTT
>JALRMA010000015.1:0-68245 GCA_023638005.1 Forsythia suspensa
TTTTTAACGTAACAAGGTATAATCCCCACACTACGGAACCAAGAAATAATTACAAAAGCAACCACGAAATTAATCACGAACTCTCGGCGCTTACCTCCGAAATGCACTGAACGACACCCACACTGGATTTTCTACCTGCGAGCATCCGCAACATTCACAATGGGCACAAAGCAAGAAGAAGTTGTAATGAGGAGGGTGCCAAGCTTTATAGATTGAGAATTCCAATCCCCACGTCCAACTTCCAAACGTTACATCCGAGCCGCGGATGGTGGACGCGTGTTTTAATTGGGCAACCAAGGAAAATGGAACCCTAGTGTTTAGTACAACAAGAACGCATGCACCTCCATTATCCGTCACGCACCATTGCATTAAATACATACATCCTTTCACTCATGATTGCTGGACATGGATTGACGCTGATTGAAGATACACCAACCGTAGACACGCACCAAAGGCATGGTCTCTTGAAGCCCTCACTCGTCATAAATGTTTGGCCCGGACTTGGAGGACTATTTGGATGCGTCCAGTTCATAGCTCAATTTAGGACCATATTCGAGGGCCACACTGCATTTTTCCGAAATTCAAAATTTTCGTGTCAAAACTTCCTCACTCACTCAAAGTCCCACGCCTATTATGAATAATAGACTTGGACTTGGGAGACTATTTTACCACCGATTTTGATAGGGCTTCTCGTTAGCAAAGTCCAACGAGATTCCCATATAGGCCCAAGAGGCCCGAATTGAAAGGGCTTGGAGGCCCACCCATCTTAGCCTTTTGCGGCTAGAATGTCAGAGGCCGAAAAGGCCTCGCCACATCCGAGTCATAGGGCCTCGTAGGGCTTCGTATCAACCTTAACTAGTAGACGACAATATTGTAGAATGACCAGAGATAATTGAAGATTGGTTGGTTTGGCGCACGGATCCTCACAAGAAAACCGAATCATAATCTCCTAAAATCATGCAACGTGATAAGCTCAAATAAGGAATGTAATTTGGAGATTGCCTTGACAAGGAATGATCCCTATCCCATAAGAAAGGAGGATCCGATTGGGTATCGATTGATTTGTTACCGAATCAATCAGACTCTTCGCTATAAATACGACGCCTCCGGTTGTTCCAAGGCACGCTTTTGCACTCAAAATCCCATCCTAAACTCTACTCAAATCCGCTTGCTCTCCTACACCCAATTACTTTTGCCCTCGTGTATTGCTCTAATACCGATGATGACTTGACCGGTTGAGTACTAACGATCCTCGGACCCTTTTTCTCCGAGATCTTGGTGCCTAACGATTGTCCAAGTGTGCATTAGGAGGATTTGGAGATCCTGGCACGTGGACGTTGTAGGTTTCGATGTCCAATAATATTAATGCTTATTAAACTAAAATTTTCTATCTTACCGTCCGCATAAAAATTCAATAAATTCAGAGCGAAAATACTATACAAAAGATTAAACTAATTTTATCTTAAACCCTAAACTAATTTTTAAATATACAAAAGATAAAAAAAATTAGAATAGGGATATGCTTATAAAATCGATCAATTGTCACATTTGTTCATGTCGCGGATCGGATAAAACACAAAAAATCGATATACCAATAATTGAAAGAGGGAAAATAAATTGGAGAAGATGAGAGTGAACAAATGAGATGAGATGAAGAAATTGGCTGGACACATAGTGAAGCAGTTGAATTTTCGTCCAAACAACCATAGACAACGAGGATTAAACTAGCTACCATTGTAATGAGAATCGTGTCAATAATCAAAGATTTATTATATTGCTCAATCTCCACAATTAGACACTAAATTATAAAAGACGGGCCAAAGTACTTTTATTGTCAACTTGAATAATAGGTTCTACTACCGAGCTTATTGACCAATCGATTCTAAGTGAACCCACTTAAAATTGGGACATTTGTTTTGTCCTTGTGTGATATATATATATATATATATATATATATATATATATATATATATATATATATATATATATATATATATATATATATGGGCTTTTAACTTATATGGGCTCTTAACCCCCATATATACACATACATTAGTCAAAAGCCACCCGTCTCTATCTCTCTCTATTTCGAGGCGACTAACCACTCATTCTTTTCTCTGCTCTTGCCCAAAACCCACGCCTCTCTCTTCCTCTTTGTGAAGTCTCCAACCTTCCTTTGTGTGGAATCTTCAGAATTAAGCGAGTGTGCTTTTAGCTTAATATTTTGTGGTGTTACCATGGTTAGAGATTATTTCAAAATCTTAGCATCATTCTTACCATTGCCATGCCATTGTTTTAACCTTTGGAGTTTTTTCTTTTGCTTCTACTTATTGTCCAATTAATTTAATTTCTAGTTATATGATCTTGTTTAAACTGGTGTTTATAAGATTTTTCTTATAAACTAGTATTAGAGCCTTGGTATTAGATCGCTTGTCTTTTGAGCGGCGGACGACCGTGACGCTTAACATCACTGATTTTTTCTCGCTTAATTTTATTTTTTATTTTTCCACATTCATTTATTTTTGGCTAAAATTACATATTTTGATTTTTTTTTTTATTAGTCGGTAAGTTAATTTTGAACATCAATGCATTTGTTAGACGGTTTGATTTGAAATTGGTGTTGATTTTTGTTCCAAAAGCTAGCGAAAAGGAATATGCAAAAAGTAAAATCAAATAAAAGTAAATTTATGTACTCTGATAATGCTGAACCGTCATATTGGTCCGCTTACGGTAAATTGGATGTTATCTTTAGAATTCCCTATAATAGTGGAGATTAACGTTAATGGGGGTAGCTATTAGGTTCAGAGTTACTGCGTAGGGTAACTATTTCTTGTCGCTAGTGGACTTTAAGGAATTCACATTGCTCCATTATTGCAACTTGTGTTTTAATGGTTTTTGTTTTGCTGTTGATTATTTACGCGATATTTTGCTTCGTTGAATTGTTGCTATTTATTTAGAACTGCCACCTGAACTTTAACGCATTCGACAATTCCTTGATTTGAGATCACTGATTTTTACTGTAAACCACTAAAAATTGGAAACGGTGGTATATTGAGGCCTTTTTAGATTTTACTCTGCAGGATTATTTTAGAGGTGCTTGTTAGTGTATACTCTTATTTGTTGAGATGTCTGCATGCGTAGTTTGACTTGGGTGTCTTTAATGGTAAATGTGACTTTTCTACTGTTTGAAACAGCAGAAACAAAGGTATTTTATCATTAAAAATTTTCATGCTGGGCTATTGATAATTCTTTTGGTCATAATGTTATTGAGGATCGGAAAAGAAAAACTGGCGAACTTCTGCTTATACTTTTATCATATTCGATTTACTGACCATGTTTTGTGAAAAATTAAAAATTTGACTCTACATAAAAGATTTGAAAAAAATTAGAGATTAACTTTATTAAGTTGGTGCAAGATATTACAAAGCGTGGTGAAATAGTCCTCAAAATTAAACAAAGCTTATAATTCTTTTTAATGTCATTCCTGATTAATATATGGAAGTCAAGAATTTAATCTGCTATGGGGAAGACTTCACTGCATACTGTTAATAATGAAATGTCTACAAAAAGTAAGGAGAGGAAGTTGAAGGTGAAAGAAATGAGAGAAAATAGTAAGATCTATTTTAATAGGGTGAGGAGTGGATGAGGAAAGTGGAAGTGGGTAAAAGCAAGGGTAACAACAAAATGGTAGAAATCGTTTCTAAGTCACGAGAGGATGACAAAAGAGAAGAAGTGTTTATGGTTGTGACAAGTTAGGCCATTTTGTAAGTAATGCTTGTAAAGAAAAGAACCGATAGAGAGAGATTAGAGAGAGAAAATAGGAAAGGCAGTGTGGTAGTACCCGAAAAAGAGATGGTGAGGTTTATATGCTCTTAAAATTTCGAACTTAATTGAAGTTAACTCACATCCGTGAACTCCCGTACGGATAGGTGGATTTTTCACTCTTATTACATCTTTTCTGTCGCATCAAACAGACATTAATTTAATCATTTGCATGAAAGTGATCATGGGCATGCTATTGCGTACTTCCGGGAGATGTTGCATATAACACATCTTGGTATTAGTGATGTGGACTCGTTAGAGTTGATATGAGTTTTATTTACACACATTAAGAGGAGTTAGATACATTCCGTACATGGGTAGAAATTTCATTTCGCGAGGAGTTCGAGGAGATAGATTTTATTGGTGAGCTTGGAAATAACATGTTAAAAAGCCATTAAGTATACTTGTAGAGCCTTTTAAATTTGGTAGAATAAATGACATTTACATTGTCGCGATCTTTGTGTGGTGGGTGGTCATAAAGTCTATTATTGTTTCATTAATGTGTGATCACACATATGTGGCGCGATAGAACTCGTATATGTCACTGTAAAGGACTTAAGTTCCTTAATGATAAAGAATTGTGTTACGTAAGGATCAAGTTGCCAGGCATGTTATTTTGTGATCATTGTGTGCTTGGTAAGCATGTTGGGCGCCATTTTCATTGCTTACACACAATACATCTGTAGTGGTAGAATATCTTTAGCTCTCGATTTGTAGGGTCCCAAGAGCAATCCCATATCTGGTGGTATGAAATATTTTCTGTCGATTATTGATGATTTCTCCGTATGTAAAAGCGTAGTACATTGTTGAAAGATAAAAGTGAAACTTTCATGAAATTTAAAAAATTAGAAAGTTCAAGTGGAGAATCGATTCAAGTGGAAAAATCAGGAGCGGGTAAAAGGTAAAAATATTTTATGAATGATAATGATGTGGAATTTTTTAATGCAATATTTTGATAATTTAATACGATTTAATGTGCACACATTGTGACATAAATCGCTACTACACTCTCCAATGTAATGAGATTGTTGAAAGAATGTATTATACTTGCTTGATAAGGTTAGATATATGATGTTGAGTTCTCGTGTGCTAAATCACCTTTTGGTGCTTAAATCATAGATGATTGTTTGCTATCCTGACTCATTTGACTCCATCCGCCGCTTTTAAATGGTGATACCACTTTATAAAAAATGGCATAATAGTAAATGTCTTCGATAACTTTGGGCTATGCTACTTTTTTCTCATCGATTGAGAGAAAGCTTGAACATTAGAGCTAGAAAGTGTGTCTTTTGGGCTATCCCGAGGGAGTTAAGGGATATAGGTTATGGGATGGAAGCCAAAAAGGTGTGAAGATTAACAAAAAAGTCGAGATGTCAAATTCTAATGGAGTTAAAGATGCCTTTGTTTAGATAGTGCAAAAAACAACAAGAAACCATTAGTGATGAGTCTCAAGTCGAGGTGGAAAGAGTGAGCATCCCCATACCCATCACTCATATGAGGTGGAGAGTGATAACCAACAAGATCAACATGTTGTGTAAAAATGAGAGGGAGGAGGATGTGATAGAGGACCATCCTCGTTGATTCAAAATCCTCCTAGCCGATTATCAATTAGCTAGAGATAGAGAGTAAAGACCACATAGGGAACCTCAAAAGGATGTTTGACTACACCATAGCCTATGCTAGTTATAAAAACTAGTAGATAAGGAGCCTAATACCTATGAGGAGGTCAGTGCGGTGTGAAAAGTCTAAGGAATGGTGAGTACTATGAGAGATGAGATGAGTTCTCTAAATATAGGATAAATCCATTGTGGGATGTTAATGGGTGAATAAGGTGAAGGAGGAAGCCAATAAAACTAAACCCGAGTGAGATATAAGGCTAGGTTGGTAGCCAAGTGGTACACCACAGAATGTAGTAGTTGATTACAATACAATTTTTTCGCCTTTTGTTAGGTATACCACTATTCATATCATGCTTGCATCGTGGTTGCTCATTATAATTGGAAACTTGAACAACTTGATGTAAAAATTGTTTTTTACATGGTGATCTTGATGAAAAGATTTTCAAGTATCAACCAAAAAGTGCTTTGAAGACAAAGTAAACCTGATTATGTGTGTTTCTTTAAAAAATTCTCTATAAGATTTAAAAGCAGTTTCCTAAAAAGTGGTAGTAGTTAAAGTTTGATTCTATTATGTTATTTCTATTGGTTTCAAGAAGAGTGAGTTTGATCATTACTTATATTACCAAAGACCACAACACAAATGATTGTGTATTTGTTACTCTAGCGTAGATGACATGTTATTGATTAGTCCTAACATGAAAGTGGTAAACAATATTAAAATGAGCTAAGCAAAGAATTTGATATGAAAGACCTTGGGCATGCTAAGAGGATACTTGGCATGGAAATTGTTAAAGATAGGTCTAAATCTTGCTTAATTGGGCATCAAGCTCCATATGTGCTTAAAGTCTTGAAAAAGTTTGGTATGCTTTGATTATAAACCCGTTCCCATTACTTCTCGGTAATCATTTTATTTTATCTAAAGAACAATCACTTGTTACTTAAAAAAGAAGTTGCATATATGAATAAAATTTCCTATTCAAATGTGATTGGCTCATTCGTGATGTCTTGATGGTTTGTACTAGGCCGGACTTGGCTTTTCTGCTAGTACTTTGAGCAGGTATATGTCTAATCCAGGTCCCACTCATTGGGAAGCTTTGAAATGGTTGTTCACGATTTGAAATGATATAAAACCGACTTCTAATGGTGTAAAACTAAAAGGTTTTATTGTTGCCGATTATGTAATGGAGATGGAGATAATAAGAAATCTACTCACAGTGTTAGTTGGAAATCTAACTCCAATATATTGTTGCTCTTTCCACTACTAAATCTGAGTATATAGCCCTCGCACATCATTGAAGCCTTTATGAAGCTATCAATCGACTATTTATTTGTGTAAGCACCTGTATATTTTTTCATGAGCGCACTAAACATATAGATGTTGAAGCGCAATTTATTAAAAATGTGGTATCTCAAGATTTGATTAAACTTGAGAAGTGCATTAGAACTATAACCTCGCGAGATATGGGCAACTAAGGTGCTCACCTTGGTAAAACTTAGGAGTTCCATACACTTCTAAACATTGGTGCATGTACGTTGAGTTCTAATTAGTTTAGAATTCGCTTTACAAATACTTGAGCATGTGTCTTTTAGGTTTTGCGGCAGTTTATTTGGAACCAACGCGGAGCTCGATGGGATTTTTGGTCCTAAATATTTCAAGATAATCTAATATTTTGGAACCAAATGAGATCACCATGTTTGATTAAGAGAACTAAGTCACAAAAAACTCCATCTCAATCTCTTAATGATTGGCAACGCAATATTAGAAATTAACACAGATTAGGACTGAAATCTAGGAGATTGCGTTTACATCTAATTCTGTCTTATCTTACAAGGAAGGAGAATCCCATCAGATATCTAATTGATTGCTTCCCTAAATCAATTAGAACTCTCTCTATAAATACCAGACCTCTATTGATTACAAGGTACGCATTGTTCTCTACCCAAAATTCTAGTCAAATCTTTGTCTACTTATCTCTTCCACACATATATTCCTCCATATTTTATATAATTGGCGAGTTGACTTGATCGTCGAGTACCAAGCGATCAATGAAACCCCGCTTTCTCCAAGTGATTTTGGTATCTAACGATTGTCCAAGTGTGCACGTAATATCTGTGATCATCGGATGATTGTTTCGAGATCCGTTGTCATGTGGATAGTGTAGATTTTGAGGTCAACATAACTTAATAATTTCATCTTGAAATTTAGTAATATCTTCTTAATGAGAAGATACTTGGTTTTCTAAAATTACAATTCTTTCTTTTAATGAACTTTTTGAATATTCAAACTTTTGACAACCCTTGTCATAGGAAGATGTGATGATTGAAAAGTGGATGAATGCATAGTCATCTCAATTCTTTCGTGAGGATATAAAAATATCTCCAATGCACTAAAGCCTATTATTTTTTAGATGTGCCACATAAACACGTGATAGACGTGAGCTTAAAACTCTCAATACATGTTGACGAGAACTTTGTCTAGGCGATGTGACACTTTTAGAAATAGATTCCATCTAGAAGTCAATCTAAATTTAAATGCAGACTTCTAGACGAGTTACTTAACAAATTTAAATTCAACTCAAGATTTTATTAAAATAAAATCGAACGAGGAAAATAAAATTTGAAGGCTGTAATTTTTTAAAAAAATTAATGCACATAAGCTGTAATATTAGTTTTAGATGGAACTCTATTAGGAAATAATTTTTAATTTGATTGTTATTCAATAGGCGTAGTGCCGCATAAACCGAAGTTCGCTTATTTTACTTGTCGCGTAGATTTCAATAGGCGGAGTGCATTGGAAATGCTCTAAAATTAAATCCAATCATCTGCCTCACAATAATTGAAAGCTTCTTCAATAGTGTAAAAACCTTTGAAAATGGGTTCGAAATCTTTCATTTGTTGAATTACTTCCGCCAATAATTATATATTCCATGATGTTTTCCTTTAATTAGTTTGGTTTTCTACTTGGTTATGGATCTATCTAAAATAATTAGACGAGCTTGTTAATCTTTATACAATTTTTGATTTAGAATCTTGTTGGCCATCCATAGAATATCTAGTAGGCATCTTTCTTGTTTTGGCGGTCTTTCTAAATTATTTCCTTTTGAATCTAATAATAGATTCTTGAGGGACCACTTTGAGAGTGATGTTTCTAAAGTTCATCATCATTTGATTCATCGCAACATGAACATTGTTGGTTAAAAATCAATAACTTGCCTCGCTTAAATTGTCAGCTAAAATATTATTCTTTCCATCTATATCGCTCGATACTTACTTTATAATTATTTAAAATTTTATAAATATTTAACCATCTTTTATGTACCTGATTTTATCAAAATTAGGCTTTTTAGTGAAATTTACAATCGCTCACAGTTCACTGTTTTAATAGTAAATTCAATATTTAGAAATAGTTTTGAGCTTTCTATAGTATGTATTATAGCTATTATTTTCGTAATCTAGGGCTAGTTAAGTTAATTTTCTTTTATTTTGTATTTTCTTGGGCTAGTATACCTACAAATTTCTTCTTCTTTTTTATTGTTATATCTATTTGGTTTGGAATATAAAATTTCACCACATCCTAATTCACATTCATTAGTTTATATTACCTTGTATTCACTATCTAAAGGTAATTCTAAAGGTGGTAGTATTAAACTTGATAATTTGTTGTATAAGGGCCCAATCTTCTTTCCTAAATCTTTAATAAAACTACTAACATAATTTAAAATTTATAAAAGGTTTGTAATTTTTAGTTTCTTCAATTTTATCTAAAATTGTAAAATAGTTTTTTACTATATGATGTTGAAGTTGAATTTTCCTCTCTCCTATAATTATTTCTAAAAATTCTACTATTTGTTTATTTATTTCTATTTTATTTTTATTAATAATTAACCTATTTTCTATGACTTTATTTGAAAAAATATCTAAATACTTTATATGCTTTTTTTAATGGTTTTTGCTATGTACTAAAATATCATCAATATATGCGCAAACAAATGACATAGAATTAAAAATAGAATCTATCTTCCTTTCAAAAATAGATGGAGTATTCTTCGACTAAAGGGTATGACAATCCATTCAAAATATCGATTTGTGGTATTGTAAAGGCTGTCCATTGAATAGAATCTTTCGTGTCAAAACTATGTAATTAGTTCATGCTCATTTTTATTATACGTTTCTTCCTCATGGCAGTACATTGTTAATTTTGTTTCTTCTCATGGCAGTACATTGTTAATTTTGTTTCTTCTCATGGCAGTACATTGTCAATTTTGATTCAATTATACTCATGACAAGTTCATTACCTAAGTAGCACGCACGTTACTTGATACTCTATGCTTGCGTAAAAGTAAAAAAATTATTTTTGATCAATACATTTCTTTGTTCTTTGCTCCATTAAGACATGTTTTCTGTTGGTCCTACGTGGGAAAAAAAAAACAATTTGTGTTAGCATTGATATGTTGTATAAAGTTGAATGCTTCCTAAGAGTTCATAAGTTGAAGGACGCAATTGAAAATATGAGTAAGATGTTCATAAGTTGACGGTTGCAATTGACAATATGAGTAAGATGGAAAACTTGATTGAAGATTTTCGTAAAAGAGGACTCAACTAAAGATGTTCAAAGACAAGGGATGCAATTGAAATGATGTGCGTGAGTTAAGGGATGTAATTGAAGATTTTTGTAAGTTTAGGGACTTGAATTATGTTGTTGTTAAGTTGAGGACCTTATTGATTGTGATGGTAAATGCAGGGACTCAATTTAATCTATCAAGTACGATGGAGGATTCAATTAAAGATCTTTGACAGATGAGGGACTGAAATAATGATGTTAGTAAGGTGAGAGACCCAATTAAATATGCCGGAAAGGTGCTGGGTTCAATTCAAGATGTTCATAAGTTGAGGGCTCCATTTATGATGTTCCTAATATGAGGGACTCAATTGAAGATATTAGTAAGAGGACTCAACTGAAGATGTGAGTAAGATATGGGCCACTATTGAAGATGTTTGTAAGATGTGGCCTCATTAAATATTTATTTAATATGGGGACTCAATTAAAAGATATTAGTAAGATGGGATACTCAACTGAAGATATAAGTAAGATATGGACTCCGTTAAATATGTTAGTAACTTAGGGGACATAAATAGAGATTACATAAGATGATGGGCTCAATTGAATATTACATAATAATGAGGATTCAATTGAAGCTATGGGTAAGATAGAGAGTACTCAACTGAAGATATATGTAAAATAGAGACTCAATTGAAGATGTTCGTTAGATGAGGACTCAGTTGAAGATGTCCGTAAGTTTTGAGACTCATACGATGATGTAGGAAAGTTAATGGATGCAATTTTGTATTTCATAAGATGATTGCCTCAATTGAATGTTTGAAAAAGATGAGTGACTCAATGGAATATGTGATTAAGAATAGGCCACTGTTGAATATGTTCGTAAGATGTGGCCTCAATTGAATATGTATTTAATATGGGGACTCAATTAATGATATTAATAAGATGGATACTCAACTGAAGATATAAGTAAGATATGGACTCAATTAAATATGTTAATAAGTTAGGGGAAATAAATAGAGATTGGATGAGATGATGGGCTCAATTGAAGATTACATAATACGAGGGACTCGATTGAAGCTATTGGTAAGATAGAGTACTTAAATGATTCATCCATCTTACCGAAATCTTCTGTTTCCTCCTTACGTTTCTTCAATTGAGCCCGCTACTTTACTGACATCATCAATTGAGCCCTCTATTTTACTGGAAATCCTTCAATTGAGCCCGCTATTTTATTTCTTACATCTTCAATTGAGCCCTCTACTTTTACTTACATCTTCAATTGAAGATTCAATTAAAGATATTAGTAAGATGGTGGAGTCAATTGATGGTTTTGGTTAAATGATTCATCCATATTACGGAATCTTCTGGTTGAGTCTTCTTACTAATATCTTCAATTGAGTCCCTCATATTAGGAACATCATCAATTGAGCCCGCTGTTTTACCCATCTTCAACTGAGTCTACAGTCTGTCAAATATCTTCAATTGATTGCCCTTCTTACCAACATCTTCAGATGAGTCTGCCCATCTTACAAACATCATTAATTGAGTCCCTCCTTATCTTACTAACCTCTTCAATTGAATCCTCATCTTACTAACATCTTCAATTCAATCCTCCATATTAATAGCATCTTCAATTCAATCCTCTAATTTTAAAATAATGAAACCAAATTTATCAAACTTGTACCTCGTTTGATTAAACGACTAAATGACATTATAGAACATATTATCTTTATAAACTATTTAAATATTTATTTATTACTAAATGATATCTCGCTCGCTTAATAGATTTACATAATCTTAAATTAACAATTAATTGAAATTTTATATAAAATTAAGA
This sequence comes from Forsythia suspensa, assembly GCA_023638005.1. Classification (NCBI taxonomy): domain Eukaryota; kingdom Viridiplantae; phylum Streptophyta; class Magnoliopsida; order Lamiales; family Oleaceae; genus Forsythia; species Forsythia suspensa. The sequence continues at coordinate 11,840 of JALRMA010000015.1, forward strand.
GTAAGTTTTGTGCACCGGATTAAGATTGTATAATAGTTTTATAATCTTAATCCACCGTAATACTTTCTACTTAGTAATATCTATTATAATTTTATACTAAATCTTATACAAGATGCGCCTAAACACAACATAAAAGTATTAATGTGCTTAAAATTTATAGTGTTAAATGTAAACATTATACCTTAATTGATTAAATTACTAAATTACATACACACACATTTATACTACTCACGTGTAAATAGTGGAATTCATAGTAACCACAAATAATTACATTATTAATTAAATTTTTTTTCAACAGAATTTTAGTGTAAAGAAATTGTTTAATAAACTAATATATAAGACATCTAAAAGACCCATATATGCGTAAAATATTGTTTTCTTTGTATTGACAAATATTTAAAAATAAACATTCATTGAAATAGTATATAGTAAAAGGAGCCGATTTTCACCCATGGTGGATAGGAAATATAATACTTATTTGTGAGATAACTAAACACGATTGGTAGAAATCGTAAGTGTGAGACCATAAACTACCAACAAGTTTATTATCATTAAAATCCATGATCTTATTCTACATTAAAATTTTCTCACTAGATTTGCTTGTCCAACTTCATATTTCAATTGAGTCCCCATCTTACTAAATACTTCAATTGAATCCCCCATCTTACGTTAATCTTCAATTCAAGCCTGTACTTCTAATATAATGTGGTGGTGGGGGATTTCAAATGTTGTAATCATGCTAAATTACATTATAGAACATAGTTTTTTTTTTTTATAAAAATATTAATTTATTTATTTATTACTAAATGATATCTTGTTCAATTCACAAATTTTACGTAACTGTTGAAATTATTAAAAATTAAGAGTACGTTTGGTGCACATGATTAAATTTTATAAATATAATCTTAATCTATCATAATATTTTCTACTTAGTAATATCTATTATAATTTTATATTAAATCTTCTACGGTCTAACCTCGTGTGTCAAACTCAACATAAAAATATTACTTAATTAATAATTTATTGTACTTAAATTTATAGATAAATGTAAACATTGTACCTTGATTAAATTGCTAAATTACACGCGACGCAGATGCTGCTGCCGCTGCACATAGGGGAGCGCCGCTCCACTTACCAAACTATTTGACAAATAATCTCAATTATTCATTTAAATTAATCTAACGATCTACATCTATTTCATTAAAATCACACATTGAGAGAGATGGAGCTATGGAAGTAGAGAAATAGAGAAGTGTCGCTTTGAGAATTTTGGAAGCTATAAGAGATTAGAAAATTTTTAAGTATAGTATAAAGGTGCACCCTGCACCATAAATGACCCGTTGTAGGCTACAGCATATGAGATGGATATGTGGGATCGACAAAGCCGGGGTCGAGACATAAACACCTCTTCATCAACACGCCATGAAGAAAGGTGTTGTTGACATCAAGTAGTTTAATAGGCCATTACGAGAGAGAGCTAAGGTGAGAATGACCGAATTGTAGAAGATTTGACAACGGGACTAAATGTATTATGATAGTGCACACCGGGTCGTTGATGAAAACCCCTTCGCCACTAGAGCGAGCTTTGTAGCGAGAGATAGACCCGCTTCGGGGTTTCGTTTGATGCGAAACACCCATTTGCAACCGACAACATATGTTGAGAAGAAATAGGAGAACTAAAGACCAAGTATGATTGCGAAGAAGAGCATTAATTTCCTCGGACTTAGCTTAGCGCCAAGCGGGAAGTTTGAGTGCTTGAGACGCGTGAAGTAGATTCGATAGAATTAGGTAAAGGATGATGACGGTAGTGGAATAGACGTTTGGGTTTAACAATATTCTTCTTATCGGGGAGTTTGCATAGGATGAGAATTGTTGGAGGAGGGAAGAGTAGGTGCGCCTAATATAATATTAGCGGCTACTACATTGTCGGGAACCGTAGTCGGGCGGATTGAGGAGATGATATCGGTGATGATTGGGCAGCGTGAGAGGGCTGTCGGCCAAATTTCAAGTGGTAGCAAGTGGCGATTGGCGGAGTACCGCCGAGATGAAAAGTCGCTGGTTCACGCGGGTGCAACGCCCAGTCTAGCCGGAGTTACACGAGAGACATCCATGAATGGTCGAATTTGTGGGAAGTAAGAGATGTGCGAAGAGGTTGATGGTTTGTAGCATCTAAAGACCGGTCATTGGCGGCTAGGGGCGATTTAGAGGAAATCAATGGAGAGAGTGGAGATGGTGACTCGGCCATGGAAGGTAATGTAAAGGAAATGTAGACTCTGCCAAAGGCGATGTGACGGAGGTGTAAATTTGTGACTTCTTGGGGTCTAGACACGATAGCGTGGCTTTGCTTTTGCATAGCCAAGAAAGATACAATGAGTAGATTTATCATCAAATTTTGTGTGCGCATAAGGCTTGAGCCACGGAAAGCAAAGGCATCCGAATGTACGAAGGTTTATATAGCTAGGAGGACGCCTTAAGGAGAACCTCGAATGGAGACTTGAGATCTAAGACTTGAGTTAGAAGTCTATTAATAAGATATACGGTTGTTTGAAAAGCAAACGACCCAATAAGAGTGGGCAAATGTAAGAACGACGTAAGCATGGGTTAGTCTGTCTCAGCAATGTACTGCTCAACAACCCCATTATGTTGAGGTAGTGTGCGGCGGATGTCTCAAGATGTTGAATGCCAAACCACTCAAGAAGAGATTTTAGAAGTAGTGAATTCATCACACCACCATCGGCAGGCTGTGGTCGTGATTTTGCGTGAAGAAGATTTTCGACATGAGGTTTAAAAACTAAAAAGTACTATGAACATCGATTTTAATTGTAAAGGATAAAACCAAATGAATTTGGAAAATAAATCAACAAATATTAAATAATAATGAAATCCTTTGGGAGAAATGACAGATGGGTCCCAGACGTCTGGAGTAGGCGACATTAAGAGACCACGACTGTAAAGCGGAGTGACTAAAGGTAGTTTATGACTCTTGACACAAAGACAAGACTCACAACGAAAATCTGATGGAAAATTACTGGGACGCTGAAAGTAAACCTAGACGACATAAATGTTGAGTAATTTTGTGAGTTGGGTGACCAGCGCACTATGCCGTATAGTAGTAGAGGACGTGGTGGTTGTGGAGCAAACTAGGCGCAGAGTTGGAGGAAGTGGATGTTGGCTATTCATAGACATCATCAGCGATTCCGAGCCTCGAATGATTAGTGCTTACCGTGCCGAAGATCCTTGATAAGAAGGTGATGAAAAAATTCAATAGATGTTAGGATTTGTATGACGGACAATAAATTGCACTTTTATGGAAGGAACAAAAAGAACATTTAGAAGATGGAAATTTGGTGAGAGAGATGAGTTACCTTTGTGAGAAATAGAGTGGGTGGAGCCATCGCCTAGAATAATGTCATCACGGGCCTTCATATCGGTCACGGCAAATGAAAGATTGGACATGTCTGAAGTAAGGTGATTAGAAGCACCCGAGTCCACAACTCAATTAGGCCGACTAGATGAAGCATATGTAGTATTGAGCCACGACGCAGCTTAAGATGCGAGAAAAGATCCCAACATTCTTTGGCCGTGTGGCCTCTTCGGTACACAATATTGGCGAAGACACGGGTTCTAGCACGAGGAGGAGTGGCGGCGTTTGGATAGGAAGCAATGACACGGCCGAATGAGGCCTAGCGGTCGCGTGAGTACCGCGGCAATTTCTCTTATCGAGCGAAGATGACGGTAATATGATGGTGTTCATTTATTAGAGAAGGGCCGAGCCTTGAGTAGTAGCATTAATTTCAGCTGACGGTTGGAATGGAAGGAAACACTATCAAGGTCTCTAAGAATCGATGAGCTTATCATAGGGAGTTCTTCAAAGCGGAATGGAATCATCTTTAGAGCGAAGGCTCTGCGATTATTTTCTTTGTAAGCGGGCCTAAGCCACGCGTACAATAAATGAGAAGATCTTCGTCAGGAGAGAGGTGCTCCAGAGTACTGAGCTTGTCGGCTATGGTTTTGAATTTTAGAGAAAATGCATCAACGGTTTGGTTTCCACAGCGTTGGGAAAGCTTATCCTTCAAGTGGATGATGTGTGACTGGACCGTTTGCAAAGTATTGATGAAGCCGATTTCGGAGCTATTGAACGGTGGTAGAAGAAGAAGCACGAGGTATAATTGACTCAAACAAGGATGACAAGATGGCATATAGAATTAATTGGTCTTGGCATTTCCAAGACAAGGCATGATTGGATTTGGGGACTAGGTGCCGACATTTGGAATGGTTCGAGATGGACAAGTGGAACGCTCCATCGACATAACTTAACAAATTGAGACCGTAGAGAAGAGAGGTGAACCAGGCTTTCCATGAAAAAATAGTTTGAAGGTGTAAGTATAAGAGAAATTTGTGGCCGAGTTTAGTTGTACAAGCGGGTCGGACGCGGCTTGAGGAGCAAGATCGGCACTCTTGGTAAGATTAATTTTTCATTGATTTTGGTCAGGTGCGCCATTGTTGAAGCAGAGAAGACGACTTGTTATTGAAGAAGAAAGAATGGGCCACTTTTGGATGAATGGAAAAAGAGCGACTCGTTAGAGGAAAAGCTCTTATACCATGTAAAGATAATAAGATGGAGAATAATAACTTGTATTATTGATGTACAATGACCCGACTATATATATATAGACTTGTAGAGATTTACAATTGGTAAGAAAATCTAAATCTTCTACTAACAAGAAAAAAAGCATAATGTAAGAATATTATAATACAAGGAAAGATATAATTCTTGAGATACTAGATTTGAGGACCAAGTAACCGGTTGGAATGTTTTAGAGTTGGCTCGACTTGGACTCCATGAGTGTGATTGGTAAGTGGACTATCATCATCCATAACAATTATGTCCTTGAAACACATTTTTTTCATCGGTTTATTTACTTTAATGATGAAATTTAGTAAACACTAATAAAAAATTTCGTTGTTGCATTCACGACATAATCTTTATTTGCCGTTACATGCATTCATTGGCGGAGTTTAACAACTGAGCCAACGATGAAATCGATAGACGCAGTCGAATATATTTGAGAACAAAATAGTGACTTTTTAAAGACAAAATTCTTGGTAGTTAAAAAACGAAAATTTTGTAGTGAATTATGAAGTAATTGTGTTGCCTTTTTTGGTTTCATGCTTTCATTCACTGTTCTGAATCTTTTTTTTTTTTAATTCTATTTTCTTCTTCCTATCGCTTTTGTTAAGAAAATAGACATATCTACTAATTAGAACAATCCATGTTTTTTTTAGTATTTTTCATGTAGTCTAATCCTTCTCGAGAATTAATATGAGTATTCGTACATGTTTAGAAGTGGGCAAATCCATCCAAATGATTAGTTAGTTTTGCTAGGATTATGTGTACCACGTTAATTTTATTACTGGGCTGAAGCTCGACAAGAATAACTACACTCTCTTTGCCTTATACACACAATATACAAGAGCGCATATGTGTGCTCTTTTTGAATTAGCTAAAATTATTGATAGTTTTTTTGTAAAAGTAAATAAGAAACGTTAAAAGTGATTATTATTTCTTTGGCTTTAATTTATATGATCTACCTCCAAATCTATTTATAAGGATTTTCTTTAAATAGTTGGTAGCCAATCTATATTCCTAATAACGTATGTTTACAATACATAACAATAGTCCTCAAAATTGAGCATAAATATTCATATTGGCTATGGACTTTGACTAGGCCAAGTTTTTCTGAAAAATGATGAATGATTTTTGCACAACCTCCACCCTTAAATGTTTATATCTGTAGGTATAACAATAATAGTCCATGAAGTTTTGAGCCTAATTATTTATATTGTGCTCTAGATTTTTGAATGTATTTACACGCCGTATTTTGCTAGCTATGCGGATTAGTTAGAGGCACTGTTTAATCTCCATTCGTCGTAGGGGTGCGTGCGTAGCATGATTGCCGACATTATTCAATGCTTAGGGCAACGTGGGCATGGGAAGAATCACCACACGATTGCGGCCATCATTTATCGCATTGATACTTTCTCTTTACACATCTAAGGCCTGCCGTGAAATTTACGCGCTGCATCAATAACGTCATTTGAAATATGTGCTGTTCGCCTTTTTAGGTTTCAACGGTGGGATGTATCAAATTTTAAAGGCTCATATTACACCTGCGTACGATCTAATCGAGTTACATTTTCTTGGCGAAACTATAAATAGAATAATATTTTCAAAAGAAGTTCTTCCAACTTCTTGTACATGCTTTCCTTCTCTTTTACTGGTGGTGTTTTGTACGGGTTTGTCCCGTTATTCCTCCTTTGTCTAGGTATATTTCTTCTTTTCTTTCTAACTTTTTACATTTGATAAAGGATGTCTTCCATAACCGATTCTCAAAATCCTTGTAGTAGGGGTGCAGGGATTCTTGAGGTGGTCTCATGTTGACTCACCCTCCTCTTCAATCAGAGGCTGCGGTGCTCAATGTTCTGGAACATGAGAAGGTGGACCCTCCAGGCGAAGTGGGTACTAAGGGAGGACCCTACCGACCATACGTAGTAGAAGGCAGTAGGGCTTGAGTGCAGTCTAAGTTTCAGTTGGTGGACAAAACTGATTTCTAAATGAGGGACAAATGGGTGATGGGGTGAGATGGAGAGGGATTGAGGGTCCCACTCATGACATTTACACCAAGCAGATGAGATTTTTACGTCCTTTAAAATGGATAAAGAACTCAACTTAACGAGGAAAGGGGTGTGTAAAGTCTCCCCTCAATCAAAGACTTTCTCATCCTTTCTTCCATCTTCTTACGAGTCAAGCGACTCCGAGCCCTCGGTTAGTGAGAATGAAGTTGTGCGGATTTACAACATGCGGCGAGATCCCGATCCGCCCGTGCTGAAATTCCAGCGAAAAAATGGTGATGGCTATGTCGTCCCACTAGATTTCATCAAATTTTTCTCTCCTTCACGTATGCAAATGGCGCCTCTGCGTGTATGTATATGTTTATGTATATATGGTAAACGACTTACGGGGATGAAGTTGAGGGGAGAGAGAGAAAAAAATATGTATTTTAAATTCAAATTTGCATTGTGTGTCCTCAACTTTGAAAAAATTAAAAAATAAGGCAATTGAGTAAATAAATCTCTAAGTATTAAATTTATTATTCTCTTTAATATAATAATTGCATCTAATTGGAAAAGGGTTCAAAATTAAAGAATATAAAGCATTTCATCGAGCTTTTGTTCTTTTTTTATATTTGTCATAGATTTGACTTTTATATTAAGTTTTTTTATATGGTGTTGGAGGCGAATCAAGTTTGCTGGTTGAGACTTCTATCTATACACATCATTAAAAGTTATTCCCATTTTAGGGTTATGATCTAAACCCACAGGTCATGAGTGTTTTGGGTGCAACATTTGAAAATTCGATGCAGAGTTTTCAAACAATACAACTAGATGGACCATTGGCCATCATTATTTTCACATTTATTTTTATTAAACACTTCAGTCGTTGATTGGTCAATCGGTCATACCGATCAACATTAAGCCCCATTGAACTTCAACCTAGATCCGCTAACGGAATAGAGGGTCATAGGATTGCTCTATAACCCCTTCCCGGAAGAGGTCCGGTCCTTGTCTCCACCATCCTCTCGCCTTTGAGCGAGTTTTGCGCGTCGAAAAAGAGGTTTCACGATACTGGCAATCGACCTCATTGCTGGGATTCATGGCGCGAGCGCTAACTCTGCTCTGTTTCTTCAACCGGAAATGGAAGAGTTGGTCGAGTCACGATAACTTTCATTTCATCTGTAGTGATGAAGACCATCTAGCTTCGTACCATGGTCAACGCTTTTGAGCATCGCTTAGTCGCGTCACTTCGTCTTTGAGAAATTTTGACAAAAAATGGTGATGGCTATATGTCCCCACTAGATTTCATCAAATTTTTTTCTTCACTTCACGCCATGCAAATGGCGTCATAAAGTGTATATATGTTTATGTATATATAAAACTTACAGGGATGAAGTTGAGGGAGAGAGAGAAAAATATGTATTTTAAATTCAAATTTGCATTTGTGGTCTCAACTTTGAAAAAATTAAAAAATAAAGCGAGTGAATAAATAAATCTCTAAGTAAAGTTATTATTTCTCTTTAATATAATAATTGCATAATTTGGAAAGGGTTCAAAATTAAAGAATATAGAAAAAGCTACTTGATCGAACTTTGTTCTTTTTTTTTTATATTTAATAATAAATTGACTTTATATTGAGTTTTTATTATATATATGGTGTTGGGCGAATCAAGTTTGTGGTTGAGCTTATCTATAACAACATGTTAAAGCTTATTCCCATTTTGCAAGTTGGATACAACACCTCGATCGCACTGAGTGTTTGGGCGCAACATTTGAAAACGATCACGATTCAAACAATACAACTAGATGGATAATTTATTTGATCATTATTTTAGCATTATTTTTATTAAACGCCGATTCGTTGATTGGTCAACTAATTACCTGCCAGTCAGCGTTAAAGCTGCCGTGACCTGGAATCATGCATTAGATCATGGTCCCTGTTCAAGATTAGAAGCAGGAACTGGAGATTAGTGGTCAAGTGGCGAATCTGGAAGAGAATGTGGTTGGTGGTGAAAGGTTAAGCTGAGAAGCTGGAAAGGGAGTTGGGAGTCAGCCAAGAAAAACTCGAGGTTGCAGAAACTACGCGTGGATGTTCGCCGGTTGATGTCAGACCTGGAGGAGCTTGAGGGTTTCAACAAGAGATGAACGAGGAAAACTCCGGGGATAGTTGGAGGACAAAAAGAAGAGCTGAACATGCTCTGAGCTCAGCAGAAGTCCTGGAGTTGGGCCGACTTTGAAAAGACGAGGAGTTGGGCCTCCCTTACTGATACAAGGTGGAAGCGCAAGGCTATCATTGGCCGAGATGACTTCGCAGGTGGAGAGCCCTTTTAAAGGAAAGATGCTGAACTTTAGGGAGTTTACCGAGGAGAGAGAGATTTTTAAAGACGATAAGCAGGCCAGGGTGAAACTGCTGGCCCTGATCCAAGACGATCCCTGACTTCAACTTTGACTTGTTATTTGAAGGCAATGAGGTAAGCCTGTTGAGGTGTTCTTCTTGCTGCTATCGAGACTAATGAGGCCATCCTTTCAGATACAACCCCTTCTGCAGCTCTCATGGCTCCCTCCTCCTGCTCCTCATATTCAGGGGTCAGACCCTTCTATTTTGAAAATTTTACAAGATCTTTTACTAGCTCTTCGTTCATTCTTGGTGTAACTTTGTAATAACTTTCGAACCATTGGTTGTTATGAATGAAACTTTTCTCTTTTAAATGTTTTTCTTTAATGAATTAGCAAACACTTCATCAAAGTATCAATACGTAATTGATCATATTTGTCTTGGTTGATGGCTTGATTAACACACAAGACACACCGATATTAAAAATCAAATTTTAGGTTTTGTAATTAAGCAACTCGTGTTGAAGAAGATTGTTGGTAAATATATAGAGTGTCTCATATTTTACATTTATTTTAATTTATTTACATAAATTATATTGTTGATTTTTAATGTTGAAAGTGGAGAATAAATTATATTTGGATTCACCGGTGCCAATTACACGATTGGTTGATTACTAGTGTGATTTTATTTTAGATCTGTGAACTCTGATTTTTTTGTTTACATACATAATATAATCGTCAAAGTGAATATCGCAGAACGTATCCTCTGTAGGTTAATGTATCTTCTCTTATTCTTTTTGATTTGTTTAGAATATAAATACTTAAAATAATTTTGAGTTTCTAAATATCTTCTTTCTACAAATATAAAATATCTTTTGTATCTTTCCTACTAATTTTCTTACCACTCTTATTGTAGATTTTTAGGTAAGAAATAATTTCTAATTGATTATTATTTTACCTATAACTAAGAGTACACATCAATAATGAATTAAGATTTGAAGATATTTTTTGTGCTCTTGTTTTTTAAGCTCAAACCGGTCGACTCCATTGATGAAAGAGCGCAGACATCAAGCTTCATTAATTAAGTTTTCAAAAGCAAAATGAGTTTCTCTAAACTCATTGAATAATAAAAAACAATTGTTGCTCAAGAAACAATTTCATATTTTAAATTACTCTACTTGGCGAAGTTAAAACAAAGATTTTAATCCCAATTGGTGGTTGTAGTCAGTAGAATAGGAAAATAGTGATAAAGTGTCGAGGCAGGTGGGTTTGATTCCGTTAAATCGACAAATCAAAGGAAATGCTCAAAGATTTGATCCTATATATTTTTTGATATTATTTTGTTAATTTCTTGATTACAAAATTGGATACTATTGTATTTTAATCAAGATTATTAGTAGATTGTTTTTACCCATGGCATGGAGGCGTGTTACGATGTTCCGCTTAAGGTTCCACCGCGTTACACTACAGCAAGAGGGTCTATATTGTGATTACGGCGACACAAAAGTGCGTCTCTGTGATCTCTGAGCGATGGGGCGACTAAGAAGTAAGATTGCCGCATCGCCAGCTTTTATTGGGGCGACATATGTCGTTCTGATGAAGTATATGTAAATCGTTATTCTATTAGACTCTATAACTGACGTCTTCGATGTCATCGTTCTCTAAGTTTTGGAAATAGCCAGGGAACAAATGGAAACATTTGATGCATAAATAATGACGACGTGGCGAAACGCCAATTGAATATGGATGATGATGTAAGTCGCGTGAATCAATAATTGTCTACGTAAAGTGTGAGTAAGTCTCATGAGCGACTAATGTAATTAGCTATATACTACATCAATTTGCTATAGCGAAAAATTGGCGCCCAATTGTTGTCTATAAGCGGCGACATAAAGTCGTCACTATATTTATGTGGATCATTTTGCTGGTACGTGACTTATTAATTTCTATGCATCAAATGGGAATGAGTCATATGGCAGCGACTTTTATCTATAAGCTGACAACAATATCATTTACTATGAACTCTTCTTTGTCTTATCCCCATCTGCATTTACGTATTCACGGACTTCACATAAAATTCCATTCCATCCTGCCGTCTCTCGGGTCAATTGCACATTTCTATTGTTTTCCTTCACCATCATCTTTTTATAGTTCATTTCTTCATCTCCATTTATTATCCATTGCTGTATTTGTAAGAATAGTATTTTCAAAATATGGATATTATTAAAAGTTGGACACAACAATTAGAAATCGCACAAGAATTGAGATTTTTGGAGTGGTTTTGCAATCATTTATAAACATAAGCGAGGCCATCGTTATGCAACAGGAAGGGATTAAATGTCGTTACCAAAAATATTTAAGCGATGCACTTTACGTCCGTTTAGAATTATTGAGACTAGCATATTTAGTAATAATAGTTTCTACGGAGGTTATGTCATCTAGGTATGTCTTAAGCGAGACCAATGTTCGTCTGCGAATGTATATAGAAAAATGAATGAGATGGTGTGGAGGATGAGATGATGGATGTAATAAACTGACGTAATGGGTGATGTGAGCATGCAGTCACAAAATGGAATAGATTCTTATGACGAGGCTGTTGGGACTGCTCATTAGAGCTGTACAGGAGTTTCATCATTTTTCATCTCTAAATTTTTAGTCAAGTTGATGCATATTAAAGTTATGAACAAATGGACAAACAAGTGATCTTTTGAAATTGTTGAAGGTGCTTTTCTAAACATGAACACAGTTGACTCTCCCTCTGACTAAGAAGCTGATAGCGAATCTTGGTTTGGGTTACAAAATCCGTTCTTACTGCCAAACGGCGTACACTATTTTGGAGTAGACATCTTGCGTAGACAAACTTTGCACGATTTGTCCAAGAAAGTAGATTAGTGCGCACTTACGGAAAAGTGAGCGGAAGTATGTGCACATAAGGTGTTGAAATATTTTTCCTTATTACCGAGACTAAAATGTATGTTACGTGACAAAAGGATGCTTTGTAAAACTCATGAGGTGGCACGGTGTAGAAAGATAAAGACACGATATTGATGGTACGACATCTACGTTGATGGAAAGGCGTGAGGATTACGACGCAGAAACATCTGCATTGTTATGATGAGATCAGAATATCGGAGTTGAAGTTTTGGCTTTTGACCGGATTCAATCCATTAAGGTTGACATGAGTAAAGCCGTACTGACATGTGGACAATAGTTGTAATGGTTTTACAACTTGCCACCATGACTTCGAAGACCACATACTTACTACGTTGGTACTGGTCATAGCCAAGATGAGGACATTGATGTATTTTACGACCATTGGTGGGCCGAGTTGAGAAGAGTTGACAGGTCGAGTGGGATTAACGCGGGTGACGGTGGAACCAACAACAAGCCATTAATGGGCGTGTCTTGACGTGGTGTTGTGGGTACATTAGCTTGATTTTCTGGAGATGTAGTTTATCCGGGTTGGGTGGGGAAGTGCGAGGGCATGTCAGAAGCGTTACAGCGAGGATATTCCTTCGATTAGAATGTGATGAGTGAGGCGATTGTGTGTGAATTAGTAGATGGGTTCTACATGTCTAGGCATCATTACAGAGTAATTTAGACTTCGATGGGAGGACGAGATAGGCGACCACCTCCGGCGTCAGGATTAGCGTCTCTGAGTTATTTAACCGCATGATTAAGTCGTGTAGAGATATGGGAAGTCAGGAAAGCTTATCAGTGCGGTGGTGCTACAATTCGAGAAGAAATGATAATGAGCACGATTGGAGAAAAGAGAGCATTTTTCTATGAGTTGTCGTATTGGACTTCTACGAGCTCGAATATGTCTTTGCTCGATGTCATCTTGCCGCATGGGCCGATCCGTGCGTGCGTACGTACTCAGATAACTTGACCGGGAGCAATTATAGGCGATCCCATTCGAATCGAAAATACTGCTTGATCGATGCGAGGTGCGATCACGGTGCGATTAGGGATCAAAAGGAAGTTTCACTTGTATCGAGGCAATAGGTGGATGAAGCACCGCGTGTTACACTATAGTCTTCAAATCATGAAGTTTTATAAATTTATCGATCGGTTGAGTTTCCAAATGTCTTCGCTTCTAATCTTGAAAAGAAATATTGCTCGAATAGCGACCGTGTTATCGGGTTGAAATCAACGTGAATTGCAGCCAATATCGTCTGTGGTTATTACCGATCCGGATAGCCGAGCGTTCTTGAATAAAACAATTTCTCACGATAATTATTGGGCGTAAGCGTTCTTGAAAACGTAATGTAAAAAACTCTAAAGATTAGCGACATGATAGCATCCCGCGATCCGCATGTACTCATTCTCTGTAAGTTGGAGCGGATATTTCCGCTTGACGCTATGGGCATCATGATTCACCTCGTAATGCATTTACGGAAGAGGCAATCGCCGGAAGTGCTGAGTGCGCATGAGATAGATGTATCTGTTCAAAAGCGATACTTGAAGAAATTGAAGGGCTGCGTCGAAATCGAGCTCGGCAGAGGATCGATAGTTGAAGGGTATGTTGTGGACGGCGTTGACTTTTTGCTAAAGTGCTTGAGGACATAAGGACGAGTTACGACCGACCGGGCGAGAAAGCGAAGGTCTCTGATTCCACAGACATATGACTTACATTTTGGATTCTTGATCACACCGCTTGGAAAGCGATCTGCTGGACGTTTCCTACTTTCGAAGTTCGAGAAATCGAACAATTTTAAATCTTGAACAAGCTGTTATGAAGTTGAGCTATTCTTACTGATGAAGCAGCGGCGTTAATTCTGATTATTATTCCGCTATCTCGAATTAACTTTGTCATTTGAAGCGAACTAATGAACTTTGATCTTCAATACTTTGTTCGGGGGAACATAGGTAGGAAGCTATTTGAGCAATGTTGTCGAACGCCAGACTGAGTCTTGAGAAGAGACTTTCACGGATTTGAACCTACGAAAGATAAAGCGAACATCGGTAGATAAAATTACAAGTTTTTCTTCATAATTGCTTTTCGATGGCGAGAATAATTCTCGTCATGCTGACTATGTATCGTCTTGCGTAACCCGCTGTCATCAAGTTTCCTCGTAGGTTATTTAAAAGTTGGCTAGTTGATGTTACCGGCGAGGTTATGTAAGCCTACGGCTTGTGTTATCGAAAGAGTTCGATTGGTGACATATGATCGTGATATTAGAAGAAAAACTTCGAGAATAATTGTGCAAATCGGGCCGGGGGTAGAGGAAGGTGAGATTTACTGCGGGCCATTTCTGAGGATATCACGGAGCTCTGATATGGACGAAACTTTCGATTTATGCAATTGCGGTCTGCAGTGGTTTGGGTGTGATAGGAGGAGCGGATGGTAGCTGAGAATAACGTTACCGGTATTGACTTGTCAGATCTGACGTTGAATGGTCATCGATTCGCGCACTGCTAGCGAAGCACAACAAGTGTTCATTGAAAGATCCATACAAGTGGTCGACTGACGGAAGTAATACAAATTACATCCATCCACGGAAGCTGCGTGGGACGGTGGGGCCTAACATCGCGATGATTGACACTGCTCCTTGATAACTACTCATCGGGTTTTATCTCTGAAATAGTTGATCTTGGCAACATAGAGTATGTATCCTTTACGCGGGATGATGATGAAGGCGATAAAAGACCGAGCGTCGATTGTCGAGGAGAAACATGTCGAGATCTTTGCGAGGATAAACTTAAGTTTATAAGCGGTGATGTGTGGTGATACAAATGGGAAATCACGAGGATGGCGAAACATCTGAAATTGAAATCAATGAGGGCGTCATTAGCGATGATAAGGATCGATAGTGTCATAATAGTCGATCAGATTGAAATGTTATTGTAAATGCTTTAAATTTTTGAAATAAATTTATAAAAAGCATGTTCAAATTGTTATTTTATTTCGACTTGAATATTTGTCATTCATAATATCCATTGCTATTAATCAAAATATAGAATGAAAAAAGTTACGCAATTATACACAGCGATGCTCTTGGAGACCATTATATCTATATCATAAAAAATTGAAGGACTTATGTTGCAAAATAAAGGTGGATGAAATTGAACTAAAGAAAAATTATGAGGACCCAAATGAAGAAAATATTTAAGTTGAATGACCCTAAGCTGCGCAAAGTGTTTAAGGTTGAATGACCCGAGATAAATAGCTAAATATTACAATTTAAAAATTATTATTGATAATTTTAAATATCAATCATGACCAAATAATAAAAATTATTGATATTATGAAATATTAAAAATTATTGATAATATTAAATGATAAAAATTATTTCAATTTAAAAATTCCCTTCAAATGTGATATTACCATTAGATCCATCTGTATAGTATAAATAAATATGACAACATATGTCGCTATTGCCTTTAAGAGTAGGCACCACGTTTTAGTAGTGTTCTTAAAAGTTGAAAAATATAAATCCTTTGGTGCTTAATAAGCGACGACAATGATATAACGTGTTATATAAGTCGGACCTTTTAATTAGCATGAGAACCTTATTCTTTTCTCTTTGCACATGTTTGTTCTCCTTCCGGTGCCTTCGCTTTGATTGTCATATACGTTTTACGTAAGTCAGCGTCACGCTTACACTCTTTTTCGGGCTCTTTGCCAGTATAGCAACACATAATCTCTCTCTCTCTCTCACTCACTCATACACACCACCTTGCTTTTTAATGTTGAATTCACTTGACTATTGGTTCATATCTTTCTTTGGTTGAACTTCTGATTAAGTTGAACTTTTATTTGATTTGAACATTGATTTTTGTGCATTTTTGTGAATATTTCTTGTACTGTGAACAATTTGATTTTTGTTCTGAATTTTTTTTTCGATTGAGCGAAGAAATTTGATTACGGTTGGGCGATTTTGAATAATTACATGTTAAAAAATTTGGATAATTACGTATTTTTGTTTGAATTTGTTGGTACATGCATTCTTGAAGTTTGCTTTGAAGGTTGATAATTAAATGATTATTTCATTTTATAGGTTGAATGATGGATCAGATGAAGGTTGTTTTTAGGGATGGAGTATTTGGGCGAAGGTTGAATTTTTGGGTTGAAACGGGGTTGAATTTTGGGGACATAGTTGACATTATCTTATTCAAATTTTGTTATAATTCAAAAGTTTGGGGACTTATTTTACATAAAAATAAGTTTGGGGAATAATTCATATCTCAAATTAAGCCCATTCAAATTTTCAAAATTCATAGTTTAGGGACTTATTTTACATAAAATAAGTTTGGAGATAATTCATCAATCAAAGTCAACTTATTCAAATTTTCACATACATTTTCAGTTTGAGGGACTTCTTTACAGCTGAAAATAAGATTTAGAGACCAAGAGTGAAATAAAATATAATAACTTCAAACTTCTCTAATAAATTTAAGTTAGCAAGGACTTATTTGCAATAAAATAAGTTTAGGGACCAATTTGAAATAAAATATAATAACTAAATTTTACCATAGTTTAAAAGTTTAGGGACTTATTTTGCAATAAAAATCGATTTTAGGGACTAATTTGGAAATTAAATATAATAAATTCATAATTTCCCATAAATTTAAAGTTTGTGGACTTATTCATAATAAAATAAGTTTAGGGACTAATTTGAAATTAAATATAATAATTCAAATTTTCCCATAAATTTCAAAGGATGAGGACTTATTTATAATAAAATAAGTTTAAGAGACCAATTTGAAATTAAATATAATAAATTCAAATTTCCCCAATCAATTCAAAAGATCAAGGGACTTATTTGCAATAAAAAATAAGTTTAGGGACCAATTTGAAATTAAATCTAATTCATTTAAATTTCTCATAAATTCAAAGTTCGAGGGACTTATTTACAATTAAATAGGTTGGAGACTAATTTGAAATTAAATATAATAAATTCATAATTTTTCCATAAATTCAAAAGTTCGAGGAGACTTATTTGCAATAAAATAAGTTAAAGGACCAATTTAGAAATAAAATATATAATAACTTCAAATTTTTCTCATAAATTTAAAGTTTGAGGACTTATTTGCAATAAAATAAGTTTAGCGACTAATTTCAAATAAAATATAATAACTTTAATTTTTCCCCATAAATTCCGAAGTTTAGGGACTTATTTGCAATAAAATAAGGTTAGAAGACCAATTTGAAATTAAATATATAATAAATTCAAAAGTTCGAGACTTATTTGCAATAAAGCCAATTTTAGGGACCAATTGGAAATTAATATATAACAAGTGCAAATTTTCCTATAAATTCCAAAATTTAGAGGACTTGTTGCAATAAAAATAAGTTTAGGGACAAATTGAAATAAAATATGTACATTCAAATTTCTCGTTCCAGAGAAAGTTAGTATAGGTGACATGATGTTATGATTATGTCATGTGTTAGTATGGTGACGTGATGCATAGGTGATAATTAAAGGAGGATCCTCCTTTGTGACCATCTCAGCACAGCTCCTCCGACTGCTGAGTAAAAGGTAAGACTTTTAGATTTCAAGTATACAATTATTTGTTATTTTATACATATAAATTTGAAAATCATTATAGTCCATACAATTTCCAAATTTTTCATTTTCAACACCTCGTAACGACGGGTGTCTCTTAAGGCATCCAACGCCGGGAGATGGTTTGGCGAGGCTAACGCGGAGAATCTGACTTCCCTATTATCGAGCACTTGCAGTCTGTGCGGTCCCGGGAATAACGTGAAGTACTTCGCAGCAGTTCAAAGAACCAAGTGAATTCACGATGCCCACCGCTTCATGGACGAGAGGTTAGGAGGCGTGATGGCAGTTCGTAACGATATCGATATGAACTTAAATTAATTTTATTGTTACATGTCGTACATTTCCGACTTCCATTAACGTGTTTTTTTTTTATTTCTTGTAATTTTCCGTCTATGAGTCAGAATACTTAGGCAGTCTGCGACGGTATCTTTGCGATGGATAAATGCAATGATGATTACTCCATTCTAAACTCGAAACATAATCGGCAAAAGCGCATGAATGAGGAGACCATCTTTGCGAGATGTCCATGAGGCTGGCGGTCGTGCTTCCTGGGTCCTACTTTGATAGTCTTGATATTGTTTATATATTTTGATATTTTATATACTTTTTAACTAATGCATTTTTGCTAATCAATTATATATTGCAACCGAGGAGCGGTCCTCCAAAATAAGGCCAATCGGGGTAGGCAAATACCCGGCGTCGCGAGGGGAGTCGAGCTTCTGCGCCGCGGCGTTACGATCGAGTACAACATAAATTTTCAATATCGCCTTCGCCTCTTGCATTGCGCATCATACTAACTACATTTAGTTTAAATTTAATAAATATGGACCACAGGCACCCAGTAGGGATTATTGATTCGATGGGACGTTTCACCTTTAAGGGATGACAATTGGAATTCGAACCAGCGGTGGTGAGTGACTATGTTAGAATTTTTAAATTATATTAATGATAATTTTTATAAAACACGTGATCTTTAGTATTTATTATTATTTTCCTTTAGACAGGATCAAACTTGTTGGGTTGAGAGAGGCTCAACATCTGCGGTCGCCTCGATAAGCGCGTGGGTTGAGCTGGCGTGCTAATACCAAAGGAGGTTCTCGAGCAGCGACGAGTCGCGTCCGTGGGGTTGGTAGGGTTCGAAGGTACCTCTCCCTCACTAGATCAATGCTGCACCCATAGTTTTTCCCCGCGAGGAACTTCCGATGCCGGTCCTGCAGACCCCGAATAACGATCTTGGTTTTGCCATGTCTGCGAGGATCACCTCGCGAATGCAGCGTGAAAGTGGGTTAGAAAAGTAAAATACCCGATTATTGCTTGCGGAGGAGGAGGGAGAGCAGGGGACGAGGGCGGTGACGGTTTGGAGAGATCCATAGGTGTTTAGAATTTTTTATATATTATTTATATTGAAATGAAATAAAAATTTAAAAAATTCAAAGAAACCTTTATAAGCGGCGACATTATGCGTCGCTGTAGATAAGTAAAACAATTAGTAATAAGCGGCGAGCATTTATGCGTCTCTATATAGTATTAATAACGGTGAGCTAATAGCGATGATTTTTCGGTCTGTATATTTTTGTATACTTGGCGGCGACTTTTTGCGGCGACTATGGCGTCACTTTACTGTTGTTTTCGAGATATAGTCACGACCTTTGTTATGACGACATTATTAATTAAGCTTCTGGGCCTCTAAATTTATATAGAAAGCGACATAAAAGTAGGTAAGCTATACTACAAGAACACTAACTTTGTTGCGACGTTTTAGCGGCGACTTTTATGCGTCTATAAAGAGATTAAAGGGCGACTTCGGTATTCGGCGGCGACATATGTCGCGCTATGTGATATCATTTCTTGTAGTGTTATCATTATTATTCGTATTTAGTGCTTTAATTTGCATTGCTCAACAAATGAATAATGTGAAAAGCTAGCGTGTGTGGTCGGAAAGCTTATTATCATTAATAACTTGCTGGTCGGCTAGATTACTTGTTTACTGCTTGTTTTAGTAAGAAATTGAAATTATTTTTAATTTAATTAATCTAAGATTTTTGAACTTTCACTTTTGAACTCTCTCCCTTTAAAGACTTCCAATGTTGGAAAATTGACTATGAAATTACGAAACTGATTGTGTGGACAAATTTCTTAGACGATGCATAAAACCTTGTCCTTTCTGTCGACCAATTTCCACTTCAGTTCATCCACAGCCTTCCTATATGTAAGTCCATGAACAAAAAACGACGCCACATGCCGAGAAGAAGAGCCAAACACCAAAGCATTACCAAGAAGCTCGGTTAATAGGAAATGAGACGTGTGATTTGTACCTACAACTTCAGTTTCAGCACAAGAAATGGGCTGTTGGACTAATTTCATTTCCATCCTTGTTGTGATGTGTTCTTCCATCTCTCCATCTTCCGGAACCAATAATGGTAGTTGTCGCCTCTTCCCACACGGATCGACTGCTAGATACCGTGACTATTCATCCATATATGATCGATGAAATTAAAGGAAATGTCAAATTATAAATTGCTTTTAATACATACTATGCAGTCAAAATGTAAGCATCATATGTGCTTAAATAACAATAAATCGATCCATTACTGAAAGGTGAATGATCGAAATACCTTCCGGCCATTTAAGCGTATGTGCGCTTTTCTTGGCAACTGCGTTTATTGGTTTTAAGGAAACTTCAAAATACTTACTGTTCTAGCCTACGAATGATGGTGCCAAAGTGAAGGAGGCGGAGCGGAATGGTAATAGAGACTCCAAAAGATTCTTTCTTATATGCAGTAAATTGCGTCACCAAGTATTCCATAATGGTAAGAAATTATGAACTAATTTCAGCAACTTTCAAATTAAGCGGAAACTTAAAATGAGAATTGATTAATACTAAATCAGCGATCAGATGGAATGATTTGGGCCGTACATAGTTTCTTGATTAATGGGTTTTTCCTTAATACGAAAAATTTCTACATTTTCACCTTGGCCCAATATATTTCCATTATTTATATATGGAGAACAAATACATGAATCGTGGCGATAGGTCACTCTTAGAACGAGTATTATCTTCCATGCTTATCACGTTATATTTCCTATCTTAACTTGAGTCCGTAAATCTTAATGAATATACATGTGTTTGCTTGGTCCAAACTTAATTGATGTTTCTCCAGCAATAATAAATAAATGGCATAAAAACAAATATGAGAAGGTATCACTTCTGGCCGAAATAGAGTTTAAATTAAAAATATCGTAGTCCTGTTGATGAAATCCAAACTAAAAGACCAAGTCCCATCTGGTCTACAAGATCCATGAATTTGAACTTGAGCGGTGGCATGCCTTTTATCAAGGGATCAACAATCATCGAGATTAAATATGTTATGTAACTCAATGACCACTATTTACGTGCCCCAACACGTTCCTCTTATATTGAAATAGCAATAGCCGATATGATTGCTTTGACTACCACACTTTTTGTTGTTTTTAATACATAAAGAATGCGGCTGAATCGACACATATTATAATCGTAATAAACGAAATAGAATCTCTGATTCTCGCCCGGAAATGAA
Organism: Forsythia suspensa; assembly: GCA_023638005.1. NCBI lineage: Eukaryota > Viridiplantae > Streptophyta > Magnoliopsida > Lamiales > Oleaceae > Forsythia > Forsythia suspensa. Next base: position 32,856 of record JALRMA010000015.1, read on the forward strand.
AACTATTCATCCATACACCATGCGATGTAGGCCGCCAGCAACGAAACAAACTGTTCCTCCTTGGTGGAAGTAGCGATTCGAGTTTGCTTTGCACTCCTCTTGATATAGCTCCGCAAGCCAAACATGAAAATGTATCCGTATATTGGTTTAAGGTAGTCAAGCACAACCCAATGAAAAGTCTAATCGAGGTAGCCAACTACCACCACCTGGTGCTCCGATTCGTCTATACATAAGCATATGTAATCATTGATCATAGCAGGTACCTCAAAAACTTTCTTTGTAGCTCTCCAGTGGTCCATATGGATTACTCTTATATATCTCTGACATTCCAACAATAAATGCGATATCGGAGCGCATGTGATGCAGCGAGCATACATTGAGCTTCCAACAAGCCCAGGCATGTGGGATGTTTCTCACATTATTCGCTTTTTCAAGGTCATTCCATGGGCATTGATTCAAATAGAACTTATAAGCACTTCACTATGGGGAGCTATACTTGGTGAGTGATCTTTCGTCTTAAATCTCTCTAAAATTTTATTGATATGGGTTTCTTGTGTGGACCCAAAATACCCTTATGTCGTCTCACAAAGATCTTTATGTAATGACATAAGATAAATCACCAATATCCTTAATTATCGAAATTTCTGAAGAGATATTGTTTCTACAAGTAGCATAACACTTCTTATCATTAGTTGCAAATGAAAATATCATCCCACATATAGAATAAGAAAACAAATTTTACTCCTACTAACCTTACGGTATATACATTGTCCATAATATTCTCTCTGAGGAAACCAAATGAAGAGATAACATCATGAAGTACTAAATACCATTGACGGGAAACTTGTTTCCAATCCATATATGGATTTCTTGGCTTGCACACAAAAGCTCACCATTAATAGAGGAGAATCCATACAGTTGTTTCATATACCTCTTTCTCTAGTTCTCCATTGGGGAAAGTAGTTTTTCACATCCATATGTTGCAACTCGAAATCGAAATGTGCAACTATTGCTAAAATAATCAAAGAGAATCTTTCTTGATACGAGGAAAATGTCTCGCATGATCGATTCCTTCTAGCACAGGTAAATCCCAACACCTTTCTGAGTCTCACTTTATATCTTTCAATGTTGCCTAATGGGTCTTGCTTAGTCTTAAAAACCATTTTACATCCTATAGCCTTTGTACCGTTGGGGCAACTCAAGTGAGATCCCGGACTCCGTTAATTAGATGCGTAGAATTCGTCGTCTTTCATAGCATTATACCGTAAATCCAGTTCCTTACAACTTATGGCATGTGAAAATGTTTAGGGATCATTTCATCTCCAATAATATAGTCCGATTCTTGTATAGATACACAGCATTGATCATCCCGAAATTCTTGTGACTTTCTTTCTCTTGTAGATCTTCTTAATATTGGTTCAACATTTTTCACAGAGTTGCTGTTGTCCAGCCATTTCTGACATTTTCTGAGCAACAGTCCTACACAATCATCATTAGCGAGTTGTGGAACTTCGTTGATTTGTTGTACAACACTTGTTTTGGTTTTGAAGGTGTTGTAGACAATAGCGATCTTTTAAGCAGTGTGGAAGGTTGATCTCTTTCAAAGACTATGTTTTGAAATTGATCGCTCTCAGCGATTAAGAAGTCATTTTCAAGAAACTTTTGAAATTGATCTTCTCTTGTGGATTATAAGCTTTCTTGCATGAGATCGGAAAATACAAATGCGCATAATATGTCACAAGCTCGACTTCCGACATTTCTATAGTTCAAATGGTGTCCATAGGTTGTGTATGGTTGAAACCAATTCAATATATATACACAGCCCGTTTTAAGGGCTTGGGTCCATAAAGATTTAGGGAAGCTTGGGTACTTAAGCATACTCCGCACCATGTCCGATATTGTTGGTTTCTTCTTTACGACACGCTTACGTGCAGTCCGGAGGAGCGAGGCGTAGTGTGATGGGCAACTATCCTATGCTCTTCAAGAAATTTTGCAAATGGAATAGGTGCTTGTCCGTCTCGATTGTATCTGCCATAATGTTGTCTCCACCTCTATACGTTCTCGTGATTTTTATTTGCTTATTACATTGTTCTCTACTTGCGCATAAAAATCTTAAAGATTATCTAATAGCTTCGCTCTTGTTGTAAACAAGTAGAGACTAAGCGCCATTGAACAATCATCTATAAAGGATATGAAAGTATTTTTGGACCATGTGTGTCCATAACTCCCGGACAACAAATATACGAATGTATGATTTCTGAGATATCCTCTGCTCCTCTTGGCACATTTCTTTAACTTGTTAGCACCTTTGCTTTCATGTCGATCCACAAAAGTTTCAGATTAACAAAATTCAAAAGTACTAAGTACTCCATCATTTACTAATTTTTAATTCTATCTGTAAGGATATATCATAATCTCTAGGTTACGTAATATAGAGGAATCTTCATTCATAATAGCGACGTTTATTGCATTAGCCAGACTGTCATAACAGCTATGTAACTTCCATGTTGTAAAGTAATAGAGAAAAGGCAATCCACGTAAAATACCATTCCCAATGAGCTCGGTTATAAAAAGCAAAACTAAAAGATGTGTCACGAAAATTAAAGAACTATCTGAAAAGTCTGAAATCTTGGCCCGAAACCAAATTTCTGAAAAACTTGGAATATAAAAAGGTCTTTTCAATTTTGGCTTTATGGTCATTATTTAAAACTAAATGCATATTCAATAGCCTCACATGTGAACCCGTCTTGTTTTTCGATAAGATGCTTTGCTCACTTCATTTGGCTGTCTTAGGTTCTCGTACCCTCGAAAGTGTTGAAATATGGATTGTACGAATCGATCCACCATATGTTATAATTAATATCAACATATTAGATTCATAACAAACAAAAGAGAGATTGATTTACCTTTCTTCTCAGACGAGTGCGAAATTTGGTGCAATCTCTTCTTCATGTGTCCTTTCTTTTTACATAAAAACTCTTATTTTCCTTTTCGATTCCACACTTTGAGGGTGGTATTTTACCTTTCACTTTTGTTCGACTTGGTTACAGTTCTTTCCACGAGTCTTTGGTCCTTTTCATGTACTACACCAATAATACCATATCACCCCGTTTCCATAACTTCTTCTCTTCTTCTTGAACACTGCGGTAATTGATGGTTCATTGATTGACCATTTGTCCTTATGTAATGTTATAAAGAGATTATGAAAGAGTTCATAATGACAATGGAAGAGTGTTTAGTATATACTGCTGAGAAAGAATGGAGACATATCAAACTCGAGTTTTCAAGCCCCTGGTACCTGTCGTCTCATTTGCATGATGTGCTCACACACACCTCTCGCTTGTTGGTGAGCTTTCAGGATGAAAACTTCATTGATAGGGTGCTAGCGAAGTGATTTGCTACGAGAAGTCCTGTTGTTCATCAATAACTTTATAGTAATAAGCGACGCCATTAAGTAACGTATCGGCGAACCTCGGTCTGAAACTGAGATTTTGGTCTTTATGAACGATACCTTCAATGCGATTGGAGTAAGCTCCCATTGTTCATAAAGACGCTTTTCTTATGGAGTGCTTTGGTCACATAGTAATAGTCGATTTGTCTTTCTTGATAGCATAATCGATGTCCGTGCGTCGAAATAAAGGAAATTTTCTCATCCATACTTTTGTGATTGTCCCCTTTCAGGTTAGAAATTTCACAGCAATAACGAGAGAAAAATTCGCGAGAAGTTGCAAAGTGCATAAAATCAAACATACATGCATATATTACATTAATTTGAGACTAATAGAAATTCATATGATGTTTACCAATGTAATCAGCATTCAGTATTAAGAATCTAGTGACATTAAAAACTGCTTTTGTGTTTGGTCCTAATTAAATTAGATTCAAAATATCTTGTATGATAAACCCTATCAAAATCATGTCCCTTTTCTTAATTCAACAGCCAGGTAAATTAAGAAAAACAATTTGATATTTTACCATAATTAAATCTATACAATACAATAAAAATTCACCGTGGAGATAAATTTTTATTATATCATGCACAGTAAACCTGTCCAAATATCTATTTTTCTTTATATGTGATTCCTAAACCACTTAATATATAATTTTGCATAATTAAAGATGTTGTGGCTAATCTCTAATTATTTAAAAACTTCATGAATCACTAAAACGATAAAATTCTTCCAAATTGTTCATATACAAAAGTGCATGTAATAAGTGGCAATATGAACAAATATAAACAAAATTCATAATTATGCACTCCGAATATTTTTATTCAAATTAGCATGTATATAATGAAACAAATACGATTATTCATACAAAAATAAAAATAATCCACGACCACGTAATAATTAATTGTCCAAATTCTTAAGTACCCGAAATTATGAATGAGGCGTTTCATTTAGACCCGAAATGAAATTCTTTTGGGCCGTATATATATTGATGCGTACTTTGTCTAGTCGAAGGGTTTGGACTTTAAAATGGCAATAATTGGGCTTTTAATTGAACAAAACTAGAGAAACAAATATACAGTAGAAGCTGATTTGATGTCCAAATGTAAATGAATAAAAGGTCGATTTTTTAGTTAGTTGTTTCCAACTTTGGGCGGTAAGTGGCTTGATTATATCCACATTTCTCAACCTCCCAAACACCAAAAAGCAGTAATTTAATTCAGACGAAATATTGAAAATCAATTTACTATGATTTCTATTGTAACCCTCTCATAAAAACTCCAAAAATTATATACATTAATGGCGGGGAGGTATTTCGATCATTCAACTACAATAGAGAAGTGATGATTAAATCGAAAGGCGGGTGAGTTTGATTACTATACTTAAATCAACAAATTAAAGAAGAAATATTAAACTGACAGGTTGATTTATGTTCTTTTGATTATTCTTTTATTAATTTTGCCGTTATAAAGTAATAGTGGATTGTTTTTACCACGTGGCATGAGGGGCTCATGTATGTTTAAATGAAGTTTTACCACGTTCGTATTGTGTTATTATTTGTTTTTAATTCATTAATTTTACGCACTTTACAAAGCGCTGTTAATGAACAACTGCTTGAACACACTTGGGCTAGTTAGAAGCTATTTTCTTTTTATATGATTACCAATTTTGAATTTGTTCTATCTACTAACATGTAAATTAAAAGTTAAATTGATCTTGATTTAATTAATCTAAGTTTAAAGAACTTTCAATTGGTATCGAGAAAGTGTGAGTCAAAAACCTAAATATGGACGATATCCTTTATTTAGACCTCTTGTTTTAGATGGAACTAATTATCTGAGTTAAGAAGGTAAGATTCAAGTACATATACTGATCCACTTGATGAAAAAGCTTTAGAATTCTATTGTTTATGGTTATAAAACATCTACTATTATTTGAAAATAGTATAGAGAGAAAGGGTGGGCAGAGTGGGTGAAACTAATTTTAATATTACTGGTTAGAATTAAAGGATTTTGAATGCTATATTCTCTTTAATGGATTACAGCCGTTTGTGTTTGATCTTTATATGTCGAGGTTCTTAAAGAAGCTTGGAGACATTCTTGGAGTTGCCCAACTGAGGGAATCTCTGTCAGGAAGTCGTCCAAACTTCAGATGCTTACTCTAGATGTTGGACAACTAACTATGAAGATGATGAATAGTTCATTGGCTTCTATACTTGGCCTTTGTAACATTACCAATTAGAGTCATGCTTGGGCTGAAACATTCAAAACAAATTGTAAAAAATGCAGGGAGATTGAGAAAATAAAGGTTGAAGGGTAATTGGAATCTTTGATAACTTATGTATTACGTTTACAAAAAGAAGAAGAAGAAAATGGATCAAGTATTGCCTACTCTGGTGAAAAAGATGAAGAAGAGGTTGAATGTGAGGAGAGTGAAATAAATGATAACTTGGTCATACTCACCGAAATAATTGAAGAAGATTCACAAAAAGTAATCAAATAAATAAAATTCCTAAAAGCTCATCCACCACAAAGAAGAGATTTCCAAACAATACAAGACAAAATCCTACTTTTCTGTGAACAATATGTATTAAATTCAATATCACGAGTGTGATGGATTTGGGCACGTAACGAAATGTTCTAATATGCTACAAAATAATTCTTTGTGCCAAAAAAGCTGTAGACCTTAGAATGAAGATGATGAAAGATTCAAGCGGGGCGAGGGCCGAGGGCAGTGTTGATGATCGGATAACCTCTTGACTATGAATATGGTATGGTATAATTCACCATAAAACTTAGTACAGTTACGGCTCTTTGGATACCTCCTTGAAGGACCAAACTATGTATGTTCTAACTACATTAGCTTGAACAAAATTTAGAAAGAAAAACCCAGGAAAAATCTAGCTATTCATGTGATGATGAAATTTTGAAAAGATGATAAAGCGGAGTTGGTCTGAGAAAGGATAGTCTAACGAGCTAGAAGAAGAAAGGGTGATCAAATTGTAGAAACGCTACTTGATGAAATAAATCAATCAAAAAGAAAGGATCAAGCAACTAATGATTGGTATCTCGTTTAAGTAAAATGCTAATCCATGGTATGACTTCAAGCGTCGAAGAAGGCTTTTGATATGATGGAAAAGTCGCAAATCAAATTAACTTAGTCAAAAAACTTGCCTTTGGCGGATTTCGGCTATATTCCCAAACATAACATCATCCGCAATTAGAGCTAAGCCTAACTCACCAATGAACATTACATCCAACATCAAGACTCAATGCATACTCTTTCATCAATTAAACAACCGGTATCAAATACCAATGCGAGGCGTAAATCAAAATAATTTGTAAAATGTTGTATTTTCGTAATTTAGGATATGACTCTTTCATTGTTTATCTAACAAGAACTTGATTAGCGGAGAAATGAGACACCATAGTAACACTAAAGTAAACAAAATTGGTTTAAAAGGTGATTTAAATTGTTATATAGTTAATGTTGCCTATAGAACTCTTGTTCCTAAGTTGTGGTACTTTGATAGTGGTTGTTCTAAACATATGATTGGAAATCGCTCTTTTGGGTCTAATTACAAGAGTCATGTAGGTGGGTGGTCACCTTTGATGATGGGACGAATGTAAAATCAAAGGTGTATGAACTATCACGATTAATGGATTGCCTCCTTTAAAAGATATGTTGTTTGTTGTAAGTTAAAAACTAATTTGATCGGTTATATACCAAGCGTGTCATGATAATCTTTGAATTATGTTCTCAAAAATTTCATTTAAAGTCTTAAAATATGATGATAATTATATTCTATATGGTACTAGGTCTAGTGATAAATGTTATCTTCTTGACACCAAAATTACTTGTCATGTTTCAAAGACTAATTTCTGGGAGTTGTGGCAAATTTGGGACATCTGAACTACATTGACATGTTGAGACTAACAAAATTAAAAACAATGAGGAGTTCTTGGGCTTATTGAAAAGCGTGAAGGTGTGTGTGGTTCATACAAAAAGGTAAGCAAACTAAAAGCATACACAAACAATTGGGTTTCTTGCTATATCTGTACTAGAATTACTACACATGGATTTGATGAGACCTATTCAAATTGAAAGTATTGGTGGCAAAAATATATCTATGTTTGCGTGGATGACTTTTCTAGATATATTTAGGTAGATTTCTTAAGAAAAAATATGATAATTTTGAAAGATTTAAATTTTGTACCTAAAATTAAAGAAATACTTTGAGGGAATAAAAATAATGAGGATTAAAGTGATCATGGAAAAGAGTTTGAAAATAGCGGTTCTCTACATTACGTGAAAAATATGGCATATTTTTGGATTTCTCTCCTTGAACTTATGAACAAAATGGGTTGTAGAAAGAAAAAATAGGTATTTACAAGAGATGGCTAGGTGAATATATAGTAAGAAATTTCTTGTTAAATTGTAGGTTGGAGCCATTAGTCTTGCATGTTATATTTGAATTTGTGTCTTTGAGGGTACCACACAAACTCCGATGAGATCGGAAGGAATGAAACCGAATCTCGTGTATTTTCATACTTTTGTTAGCAAGAGCTACATATTGAATGATCGGAAACACTTGGGTAAATTCGATTCAAATGTGATGAAGGGTATTTGTTGGCTATTCACAAAATAGTCGAGCTTCGAATTTACAACCTACGGACTCAAACTATCATTGGCATCAATAAAAATTGATAACATTGATGATTTCTCTTCTTATTCACGGGAACTTCAAATTCGGACATTGGAAAACAGTTGTTGGATGTCAAAACACTCGACAATCATTGTGCGGCTCAAGACAATCATGTCTTTGCCTCGTCACGGGATTATGACATACGATACAAATGAAGAATAGAAACGAGAAGATAACCTCTTCCCTCTGAAGGCCATCTCTTGGACAATGTACTCTTTGATTCCGGTGAAGGTATGGTAACTAGGAAGATGATATTTGCTACACACAAATTGAGCCCAAAAATATAAATGAAGCAATTGATGATAAAATTGGGTTCTTGCCAATGAGGGGATACACTCAAGTGGAATGAGTGGATTTTGATGAAACATTCCTTATTAGCTCGACTTGAATCCATTAGACTCCTAATATCGGGATGTCAAGCGAGGTTCAAACTCTACCAAATAGATGTCAAAAGTGCCTTTACGAATAGGATTCTAAATGAAGAAGTCTATATTGAGAAGCCAATGAATTTGTTGATCCTTATTCTCCCGACTATGTGTTCAGACTCATAAAGGCCTTATCGGTCTAAAACAAGCTCCTCGTTCTTGGTATAACCGGACCATGTTTTGTTAAAACAATGATACAAGAAAGGAAGAGGGACAAAACTTTGTTCATCAAACATCTTAAATCTGAATTAACGTTACAAATCTATGTTGATAATATTGTGTTTGGTTCTACCTCGAAAACAAAATTTTGTTACCATAATGCAAAATGAATTTGAGATGAGTATTGTTGGTGAACTAAAATTCTTTAGGTTTATAGGTCAAACAAGTTAAATGGGAGATTTTTATCTAACGGGCCAAATATGCTAAAAATCTTGGTAAAAAGTTTAGTTAAAACAGACCAAGTTAGTCGAAACTCCCATGGCTACTCCTTGAAGATCTCTAGAGATGACGGGTAAGGAGGTTGATTCTAGTTTATACGGATCATGATAGACAATTTGCTATAACTTCATTGTAAGCCGTCTTAAATAGCATTTAGTGGAGATGCATGCGGGTTATCAAGCCAACCAAAGAATCTCTTCTTGTTGTGAGCGAATTAATCTCTATGTTAAGTACTTGATTTTGGTTACCAACCACCTTGCAAGATCCCGATCTTGTTGGGCTAGAAACATGAAACATAGGAAGCGGTGCGAAGGGCTCGTAGAATGCTTGCATGCCCAAGTAATTGTACTAGTTTTACACTACAAAGGTCAAACTTCACGATGGGCTCACTGCGAATTATGAAGAAATAATCAAATTAATTGAGATTTGGGGTCAAATATTGTAAAATAATTGAACAACGATTTTATTCATGCAAAGTGGTGTTAAAATGCAATCTAATAAAAAGCTTTTGAGCATAAGCAGGAACAAATAAAGGAAGCGGATCAAATCTCCCTAACAAGTAACAAACTTAAATAAATGACTTGCTTATAAAATAAAAGAAATGACAAAAAATAGCATTCCCAATAAGGGCGTTAAGCATCCGGTGGATGCCTTTCAAGCATTTCCATGTCTTGATCGAGCATATTTACCTAGGGTGGGCATAATATCGCAAACCGTCCAAACCAAACCGAAGCCAAGAATTGGGTTGGGTTGGGTCGATTTTTCAACATCATTTTGGTTTGGTTTATATGCTAAAAAATTGGGTTGGTTCGGTTTGGGTTGGGAAAAAACCAACCAAATGTAGGCCAAAATTAGAAGGCCAGAAATTAAATGAAACCCAATCCACCAAGCCCGGCCCAATTGAAACCAACCCACCAATCCATTATCCATTTAACATTTCATCCCTATTCGGCTATTCGGGTCGGGCCTTCAATTCCCAATTTCCCATTTCAAATTACGATTCTGCTTTGGTAACCCTAAAATCAATTCCAATCCCGATTTACCCCGTTCATCATCTCTTCCATAAACGATCTTCAACACCATCGTCTCCAATTGTCTTCTTCTAATCGGCGATGTCTTCCCAACTTCAAACCCATCTTGGCGGTGTCTTGGCCTCGACTTCAACAGTTCAACATCATCTTGGCTCTTTATGCGACTTCAAATCTTAAAGCGGTGTCTTCTCCAAGGTAAATTGATTTCTCATTTGTTGAATTGAAATGGGGTTTTCTTTTCTTGAGTTTAGTGGTTTTTTAGGGTTAACTCATTTATGATTTGAAAAAGTGCCGCTTTTTGTATTTTGTAAACAACAACTTGTTTGTATTTTGTATACAATTTCTCTTTATATACAAATTCCACTTTGTGTTTGTATTTTGTAAACAATAGAATGTATAGTTTCTATTTTGGCTAAGGAAAATATGCAAGTCAAAAAAATCTTGAAATGGGGTTTTTTTTTTTTTTGAGAATACAAATAAAGCCCAAAACCATTCAAGTCCAAACCCTTCCAAATCAACCCAAATTGGTCGTTCGTTTGGGGATTACCAACAAGGTGGGTTGGTTGGTTTGAGAAAAGCCAAAGGGGTCGGTTCGGTTTGGTTTGGACCCAAAACCCAACCCTCCATGCTTATCCATCCCATATTGGACCATAATCCTTTTACCTATTTTAATTGACTTATTTTAATATATGTATATTACTGATTTGCATTCATTCGAGAATCATTTATGTACTATAATTGTTGTAGTTATTATGGTAAAGATTCTAGAGTCATTAGGAGTTTACTATCATTAGAAAACCACTAAACAAGGGTTGGCGAGTATGTTGTATGTGTATAAGCATCCTTCTTCTTCATCAATAAAATGAAAAATTTATCAATTATTCTCTGTTCTTTTATGGTATCAGCTACCAAAAGCTTGACCATGGCCTCAATAGAATCATCCAACACAAATCTTAATACCCCCATCAACAAACCAAGGTCCATCAACACCAACCCCCTCCACCCTCTCCCCGTCCCAAATCCTCCATTGTCATCAATGCTCAAGCTCAACTAGATTAAACTTACTCCAACAAATTTTCCCAGCATATCCAATTCCACGATGCTCGTTGGCTTTGACCTCCGGCTTTGACCTCGGGTTTGCTCTCGGTAATCTTCAAAAGGTTATGCCACTATAACCGAATATATGCATGAGGTTAAAAGTATTGTCACAATCTAAATCATGAATTCCCCGATCCGGATAAATTGGTTCTTTACATCCTTAGCGGTCTTGGCTCCGAATACAATGGATTGGTAGAAGCCATTCGTGCCGTGATATATCAATCCGTTTGATGAGTTCGAAAAGCTTGTTGGATAATCCTAACTCCCCATCCACTCATCCTCTCCCTTCCAACCAATCATGGCCAATCTCGCATCTCGAAATCCCCCCGGCAACCACCCTCCTTCGGTGGATCTCGGACCCTAAATCACCGACGGTCCATTCTCAAAAATTCCGAACCCGGCAACAATAACACAAATTACGCCTCGGCCGTACCTTGGAAAGTGCCAATTATGTGGAGAGCGTGGCCATTGAGCTAACGTTGCACCTTATCGTCATTCACGATCTCAAACAATCCTACCTAACGGCGCGACAATACCAAGCCTCGACCCCCATCCACCCCCACCGGGGCTTCACGGATTCCTTCCATAACCAATGATCTTGGCAATCTCACTCCCCCAACTATTTTGGCCAACGATGTTCAAATTGGTGAAGGTGAATTACACACACCTTCCCTTTTATTCACTCTCATAATTCTAAATTTCTTCTCTAATATTCTTTGTGTTATCCAAAAAGTAATTTAATCTTTTCTCAATTACGCTGTAAAATAACACAGTATTGAATTCTTACCAACACCTTTTATTGTGAAAAACTTGCGGTCGGAACTCCAATCCTGCGTGGACAAGTTAAAGATGGTGTCGTCCCATTTACTATACCCGGATGCCCTTTTCCCTATCTCCACTAACCGACACGGCTCTCCGTTTAGGACATCCCACCCCAAAATTGTCGTCATTTAGTGTCAGCAAATTTTTATCTTTATCTTCGTTCAAACCGTTATCTAATTGTAATTCATGCTTCAACAAAAGCCAAATTGCCATTCTCCAACTCTACTATGTCTGTTCCTTTCGTTACAAGTTATTTTCTCTTATTTATGGACATCTCAATCATCTCTAAAGGATATAAATACTATGTTGTGTTTATTGACCATTTCACTAAATATGTTTGGCTCTACCACGAAAGAAAAATCGGACGTTCTTGACACCTTTTTTGATTTCGTAGACTTGGAAATTTTTTAATACCTCCATTACCACATTATTTACGGACAATGGTGGTGAATATATTGCTCTCCCTTTACCTTTTGGTAAATAGTATCACTCATCTCACCCTTCTCCTCATTCCGGAACCTATGCTTCTTTGAGCGGCAATCCCATATTAGCCGGCGGTTTGGCACTCCTTCAACACCTCAATTCTTACATATTTTCGCCATCGTTCACCCTACTATCTAATTAATGCAAAATCAACATTCACTATCTCCCTCGTTTGAAAATCTCACTCTCTCCCCAATTTTTCCAAACTGGTGTTTAGGTGCTTGCTATCCTTGGCTACACCGTATAACTCTAAAACTTGAGTCCCGCTCCAAGCCATGTGTTTTCTTGGTTACATTCTCCTTAAAGTCTCTTTCCCGATTTCCTTTGTGGTGTTAAGCGAGCCATCACGTAAAATCGTTGAACATGTTTTCCTCTTTACTCCACTTTTCTCCTACAACCACGGCGGTTCCCATTCTCTTTATCCTCACTCATGGTCTTTGGTTGATGGCTTCCAAATGGTGTGTTACTCGGCCCTCTCATGCACCCATGGACTCTCCTCTTTGCTTCTCCTTAAATGGTCCCAGCATCCGGGCCCAAGCCTCCAAACAAATTGCCCTCTTCTTCAGGCCACTGCTCGCTCTAACTTCGGACTCCCTTCCTCCCCTCCCATGTTCCAAACTAACACCTCGTCCAGGTCCTTCTTCAGACAATCTCTCTCCTCTATCCATCTCACACCACCCACCCCCAAACATATCGGTCAGTCTTGCACAACTCATCTACTCCTCTGACATCGTACTTGGTTTCCAACCCATCGGGTTCATCTCTCTCAGCCATGATGGTTCTACTACCACCTTCTTTTCCACTGGTACCATCCCTCTCCATGCTTCCTGTCCCCCATCAAATGTTTACGAGTAAAGCGCACCATGTCTCTACTACACCAACTTCCTTGAGAACCAATCTTGCCCCGGCGAAAGATCAAAATTGGCATCATGCCAAGTGATGAGTATAACCCTTATTAAAAATGGCACATGGACTCTTGTGCCTTGTGACTCCTTTCAAAATGTTATTGGTTGCAAATAGATCTTCGCATTAAATAAGGAATATGTCTCTTGATAAATATAAAGCGCCCTTGGAAAAGGTTTTCTTGACACGAGCTAGACTATTGTGATACTTCGTCCGGTTGTCAAACCTTCTATTAAATCTCTTTTCACTCTGGAATCTCAAATAGCTAGATTTAATAATGCCTTTTACATAGATCATTGTTGAGAATGTATATATCGCAACCACGGGTTTGTTAATCAACATTTTCTAGATTATGTTTATCATCTAGCGGTCTCTTTATGGCCTCAAACAAGCTCTTGGCACTACTCGAACTCAGCGGTTCCTCGTTAGTATTGGTTTAAAATTCTAGGACATATCGTCTTATTTTTCCTCCGTATCTATAATTTTTCTCCTTGTCTACATCGGGACATTATTTACCGATAACTTCTCTTCTACTATAGCCACTTGTGTTTAGAAACTTGTTGCCGTTTTCTAATAAGGTTTAGGTGATCTCTCTTATTTTCTTGGCATGGAAGTCATTCAAGCGCATGGCCTCTTTCTCTCACGGTATAAGTATATTCTTGACCTATTAGGCGGCGGGTTGTGTCTCTAAGCCAATGCAAGTCCAATGCCCATCCATGTCCCACTGCCATGAAGGTGCCGGTGGCTGAACCATCGACTATCGTTTCTTGGTTTAAATACCATTGACACGTATGGATGTGGCCTTTACTATCAACAAACTTTCACAATTCATGCACTCACCCATGGGTCGATGCGCCATTAAGCGTTTATTCGGTATTTTCATGGGACTCTTGATCATGGTCTCCTACTTAAAAATTCTCTTTCTCTCTTCGCATTCTCGTCGATTGGGGTTTAACATCTCGACGAACCTCCATTGCTTATATTGTTTTATTGGCTCTAATCCAATCTCCTAGAGTTTAAAAAGTAAATCTTATTCTTTGCTACAAGTGAAATCACAACAAGTTCTCCTTGAATTGGCTCGCATTGCCTACTATTCCTTATCTACGATAATGTGGGACCTACTTGTGTGCTAATCCGTGTTTCATTCTGGATGAAACACATAGAAACTTTCACTTTTTGTGCGTTCAAGGCAAGCTTTGTGTCTCTTGTTCGGCTCGATCGGGTTGGGGCGCAACAAAGCGGTCCACGGCTCAAACTCACGAACATTCGATCAATTGGCGTCCATCGTCCTCCATCTTGAGGCGTATTGGACCATAATCCTTTACCTATTTTAATTGACTTATTTTAGTAAATGTATATTACTGATTTGCATTCATTCTAGAATCATTGTTGCACTATAATTGTTGTAGTTTATTATGGTAAAGATTTTAGGGTCATTGGGGTTTACTATCATTACAAAACCTAAACAAGGGTTGGTCGGTATGTATGTATGTTATATAAGCATTATTCTTCCATCAATACAATAAAAATTTATAATTATTCTCTAGTTCTTTCCCCCAGGGTACTCATCAAAATCACAAATTCTTGATTGATGAAGTTGTAGTGCATAAACATGGCTTGCCCACCATAGTCCACCTCATATAAGAAACCTACACCGGGTAAAATTACAAAGCTCTACATCTCCCTTCAAGAATAGATCGGATAATTTACTAACATGATTCAAATAGTCCTCTTTCATTTATTTCATATAATCATGTTGATTTTCCTAATCAGTTCCTCAACATGGTTACGAGGCGAAAATCCATTGTTATCATCCTATACGTGGATATTGCTATTCGGTCACCAACAATTTCCAAAAGCATGTTAAAAGTGATGGGCTTGTTCTTGGCCTCAAGTTTTTGCATGAAGTGCAAAACGCCTTCTTTTCATCCATCTTATTTTGGAATCTCCATAAATTGTTTCCAATATGAGTTGGGCTATGAACCTAATGGGATCATACACTTTGATCCATCTCGTCTTGACGACTTCTTTAAGCTCGAATTTTTTATCGAACACAAATTTTTTGTAACTATCTTTTCTTGCGTAATTAAAATATTTGGTGTGAATCCGAGGCCTTTAAGTCTCTAGGTGGAAAACAATGAGCGTCGAAACAGGTTGTGTTGGATTTGGAACATAAAGGATCTTTTTATTATATAAACACATGCATATTTTTGATATGGAACACAACACTCCTCTTACCTTTTTATCACTCACCACCTTACACTCTCACACACTCATACCATATTTATACTTGGTTATAACAATTCTAGAAAGATCTATAATAGGTTAACAAAAATTCTAGTACTAATTTTCTATGATTATTCTAGATCTTTCTTGCTATATAATACATGAAAATTTCTAGAAAATCATTTTAAAGAAAATAATGAGAAATATCTAAAACCTTCAAATAAGTTGGTGATGGTTTAATTCTCTCCTTTAGCCCAACTATTTGATTTAACTCTTTTCTTCTCATCATTCATTGCGAAACTTTTAATTTTGAGGGCTAAGTCCTTTTGTTAATACATCTACCATTTGTTTTGATTATATGAATTGAACTCTACTTTAAGAACTTTTCTCGAAGTGATAGTGCACTTTGGGCTTAGTTCTTGCATGACACATTGGGTTCTTATCGAATAGGGATTGGTTATCACAATAGAGTTGTGTTGCATAGCACCGATTAATGTAGACTGCCATCATTGCATTAGCCATGTACTTTCCTAAGCTACCATTCTTTCCTTTATTCCCTCTGGACCTTTTAGTTGTCTCTTACTACACTTAAATCTGCGGTGACCTGGGAACACATCGGGTTATCGATCTTGTTCTCGACATCCGGGATAGTCGCATCACAATATCCAACAACCTTATAATCTTTATTTTTCATATAAAAAGTCCATGTCGATTGTTCCTAATACCTTAGTATCCCGAACTACTTCAATTGTCTTTGGCTTTTTTTTTAATTATATGCAATGTCGGGTTGTGTCGGTTTCAAGTAGATTAAACTACCCTACCTATCATACATGGTTGCATTTTCTAAGTCCTTTTTCGCCATAGCGGGTTAATCTCGAAAGGTCGATATTGGCTTCGATCGATCATCCCAAACTTATGTAGGAGATCTGGCATACTTTTGTTGACCAAGAATATTCCTTCTTTTGTTCTTTCCATCTCGAGCCCCAAAAATGATTTAGCTCTCAAGCTCTTTCATTTGAAATCGATTAACAAGTTCATCCTCGTTCTTTGGTTTCATTTTTCATCTCCGTGATGATAAGATCATCACGTACACTAAATATTGCTAGTCTTTCATGTTTGCTTTGATAAAGAGGCTTGAATCTTGGTGCCCTTCCCTTGAACTAAAAATTCTACTATCTTCCGTACCATGCTCGTGGCCCTTTAATCCATAGAGCATTTTTTAACTTTATACATGGTTTGGATTTTCTTTATTTCCGAACCCTTTTTGCTTTCGTGTAAATGTTCTGTCAAGTTGCCATGGAGGCATTTTCCTCCATCCCAGCTTCTAAGACTTGCTTCTTCCTTTATAACTTTTCGTCGTAGTGATCTTGGACCTTTGGACTAACGTCTCATTAGTCTAGTCCATATTGTTGTGAGAATCCACAACCCTGTCGATCCTTATACCTCTCTATTGATCCATGGGTCCACCTTTACCCATTTACGGGATATAGGCTTTACTTTGTCAAGTAGGGTCAAGTCCTTTAGAGTCCGATCTCTTCTTTCATTACCTTTCTCCACTCCTTGTGTTGGGCCCTTAAAGGTCTGGCTCTTGTGCTTTTATTCTTCTACCACTACATTAGCGTATCTAGTTGATTTTCTTAGTTGTGGACTTGTTGGTACCTCAACCTCTTCTTGGACTCCCTATTCTCTTGGTATTTTGATGCGTTTACCATGGACCTTTTGCCCTTGGCTCTTCTCGTCACTTGACTCTGAATTTTCAATTTTTCGGGACTCTATTATACTTCTTGATTTCTTCTTGCAACTTATCTTCAATTTCTTTTGAATCTGTTCCACCATCTTGGTGTCCACTAAGAAGATGCTTTGTCAAACACCACGTTGCCTTGTGCGATGGCTTGTAGGATCGCCCTCCATCATTTCCTTTGGCTATCATATCCTACGAAATACATCTAATAGCCTTTTGTTGAACTTGCTCCTCAGTGACTAGGCACGAACATTCAGATCTGACCGACACGAAAGTGACTAGCGTGGTTTAATTTTCCGGTTTCTCAAATTGACAAACCCACCCGATTACGGGCTTGTTTATCCTGCTCTTGTCTCATACACTCTCAAAACTTTTACATTTTTGCATGTAGCAACTTTGACATGTTTCAACAATATTCGATTCTTCCTTTCCTCGTTCCGGTGGTGCTTGGACATGTCAGCGATGGTGTATCTTATGTTCTTGTAGATATTGTGAGAATTCTCCGATGTATACTCTCTTCCATTATCCATGGTAAACTTGAATCTTATCTCGCTTCTCTTTCTTCTTTTCTTTGAACTCTTTAAATTTTTAGCGTCTCAAATTTTCTTTCGAAAAACCCAACATACATTGAAAGGGTCGATGAATTCCCGTAGTGCATACCTCGAATTGATGGTTGTGCGGTCCAAACATCGAGTGTATCAACTCCAATGGTTGCTTTGCTCTTAGTTTGACTCTTGATATGGTAGCTAATGTGCTTTACCATATTGAGACCCGACCCCCATGTTATCTCGATCTCGGTGAGGAAGACTCTTGAGCATCCCTTCTTCATCATCACCCAACTTTGATAGCTTCGTGTCCTAGTCTCAAATAAATTTGTCGTCTCGTTCTTTTGAGTCTTATTTGTAGGGATCTGTGACATTACATAGATGGATTCTAGTTTTCATCCTTCCATTCTTGGTGTACACGAAATTTTATATACCTTAACTTCTTTCGGTCTAAACAAAACATAATTAACGAGGATGTCGGTGCCCTAATAGGAGATTTTTTTCATTCTTGCGTGATAGATGTCTTGTAGTGCACGACTAGGACTAAAATGGGCGTGATAAATGTCTTCGATATGGGTTATTGGCAATCTCGAGTTATTGGCGCTACCACCAACCTCCCAACTCTATTGTATTTTGACTTCTCCTTATCCTTTTCTGTGATTGGAACATCTGAGTCGACAATCCAATCATTTCATAATCTATTCATCCGAAGGGAACCACCAATGCGATTCTTTCTAAAGTCTTGGCTGCTCACCTCCTTGAGTTTGCTTAGTTTCTTGACGGCTTCCTCTCCCCTTCTTCACTATTATATTTTCTCACTCGTTGGAAGTTGCTATATTACCTTTCCTTTTTTCTTAATCGGCAATCTCGGCGTAATGACCTCGTTTGCCCATACAAAGCACAAGCCATTAGGTTAACTATATCTTTTGGACAATGACCTCTCTGTTGATTTTCTTGAGCTTTCCTTGTTTGAGAACCTTCTATGCATTTTTTCTTTCTCTTCTTTATTATCTTGTCGGGAGATCGACCTTTTTCTTATACTAAACAATGAATCATCTTCTTTCTTTAGTGAGACCCATAACATTTTCTTAGTCAGCCTTGGTGTAAAATTTTCTAGATTGACGTGAAGGTTCTCGCCAACCTTTTGCGGAATAAAGCTTCTAAATTCGGGTCTCAATCCATGATTATTCTTCTAATCCAGACTAAAATTTTACTCGAAGAATCTAATTGAGATTTTACCTTGTTGAAGTATTAGTTTATCGTCATCTCCCTCTTAGTGATGGGCGGTAGTTAGTTCTCAAATACGCAACCTTAGATCTTTTTTTTGAAAGCAGTCTTTAAATGGTCCCATTCTTCTTTCGACATATTTTTGTCCCTTATGTACTCAATAATTCCTCATCAATTGTTGTCTTTATCAAATATTGCCACCTTTAATCTTCCATTTCTTGGAGACCCGTCCTCCGACCGTGCCCCCTTGCCCCAACTACATCCCACAAGTCTTGTTGGTTAAGCTTCGCATGTCGCCATGTGGTCTAGTTTTGGTTGTTGAACTTCTTCCTCCGCCTATCACTTGGGTCATCTATTGACTTGAAAACCTCGTTACCAAGCAAGCTTTATTGAATCTTCACAATCTCAATTTTGCATGATCTCGAGGCTGAAAATAATCTCCACTCATTGCCTTCTTGGAAACACATGGCCATGAGCGACCCCTGATACCACTTGTTGGATTTGGAACATAAAAGAACTTGTTTTATTATATAAACACTTGTAAATTTTTGATATAGAACAAATCGCTCTTACCTTTCTTATCACTCACCACTCATTAACCATACCATAATTATACTTGGTTACAACAATTCTAGAAATATCTATAATGGAGGTTAACAAAAATTCTAGTAATAATTCTCTATGATTATTCTAGATATTTCTTATATATACACACATGGAAAATTCTAGAAAAATCATTTTAAAAATAATGAGAAATATCTAAAACTTTAAATAAGTTGGTGATAATCTTGAGTTGGACTATTTTGGCGTTCTCATTAGCCCATGATTAAGAATTCCACAAGGGATGTGACATCCGCTATTTTATGGACAAACACACACAATGAAATCCTCCATCAAAGAAATTGATTTACCTTGGAGGAATCGAACAATACCAATAGGATCACGCCGATATTTTTCAATTTCTCCATGTTGGACTAATGTATACATCGAGAGTAGAGCATGAACTCGAGCTTCAATGAACTCAATGCGGAATCATTACAATTGATGAAAATTTTCATGGATCCTTCCAACTAATGGATAAAACAAAGTTAAAGTATTGGATAAAAGGCGTTTAGCAATTTTGATTTGTCGGCATCAAAGCACAATTCATCAAATTGATAGAAGAAAATGAAGGAACATATATAAGCAATGGTTCCACTTGATCAGAAATGATAACTTTAGGTTTCTTAGGTGATCGGAGTTGGAGATGCAGTTTGATTATCTGTTTGGAGATTATCTCCAATTTGCCATCATCATTTGCGGTTTTTCAAAATCTAAAACAAATGGTAAGTGCATTTTGTACTTATTGGACCTTTAAACCAAGCTTTTATCCCTTCATATTATTGATTTTCTACTTAATTTATTGTATTTTCCTTTCTATTTGGTTTTGGACTCGTCTATAAGAAATTGAAAAAGA
The DNA here is from genome assembly GCA_023638005.1 of Forsythia suspensa. Lineage (NCBI taxonomy): Eukaryota > Viridiplantae > Streptophyta > Magnoliopsida > Lamiales > Oleaceae > Forsythia > Forsythia suspensa. Next base: position 53,405 of record JALRMA010000015.1, read on the forward strand.
ATGAATGAAAGAGCAACAATTTGGTGAAATCAACGACTAAATGAGAAGAGATTAAGTTTTGAAGTGAATATCAAGAGCCAAACATTGGAGGATGAGGATAAAGATAAAATAAATAAGTTTAAGGTGTGTTGGAGTGATAATGAAGAGTTGAAGTAAATGATCAAACACCGAAAGTTAAAGAATCGAATTGAAACTACATACAAGTATGTGGGAAAATTCGAGAAAAATTTTGGTATTAAAATATTCACAAGGCAAATGATATACCATTGGAAATATAATTGAATTCTGAGACCAACACTTTTAACAAATCTCAATTTGGAGTATTCTAAAAGTTATGACCGTTTGAAAAACAGGAAAGTAGAAAAATTTAAAGTGGCGACACAATATTGAACAGAGAGGTTAAAATTATGCACAGTGATCACCTAGGTTTACACTACTAACGGATTTTCTTACCTTTTGAGTTCTAATTCAATTAGGAAACCTTTTGACCCATGATTTTAATGATTTTTTTTTTGATCTTTTAGGATTCAATTAGGAAAATATAAATATGAGTTATTAACTCACAACAAAGGACCGACTTAGAGCCAATTTGGAAGCCGATTTAGGAGAAAATAATAGACAAATCGAAGCGAAGATCAAGTTCAAGATTTTATCTTTCAAGTTTTCTTCCTATCCAAGTGAGGTGATGGCTTCTATGTTTTATTTATTTTATTTTCTTCTTCTTAGTATGTTATGCTAAATTTTTTAGTGATAGGATCATGGTAAAACTTGTATCATGATCCTTTAATTCTTGAACCTAGTTTTTTTATTAAAGAATGTTTTAAATTGTAAATAATTGATATTGATTTCTCTTCATCTACAATTATGTGTGCAATGATTGTATAATTAGTGGTTATTTTACCATCAAGAGATTGAAAATAGGTTAAACATAATATCAATTGTTGTAGAATCGATGGAGATAGAGATATACCGCTATGCTTTCGTGATCTTTAAGTATTCACAAATTCTAATGTATTCTTGTCATTCGCATCCATCATAGAGATATAGTCGGGTCATATATAGGGATAGATTTAATTCTATTCAAGAGATTGTTAAATAAATTATAAATATTGATCTTCATAATTAAATCATGTTATCAAATTGAATAGTTCGAGGTTAAAGAAAATCGGTATAAGTGGATTCGGGATCCTAATATGCTTTTCTTTTCCTTCTTTTTCAAAGTTAAAATAATTCTTATCTAATTTAATTTCTTATTTGTTTAAATTATAATTAGTTAATTATTTTAGTTAATAATCTACTTAGTTTTTAAGTATCAAACATTCAAAGTTAATTTTATTGTTAATGTTATTATAATTGTATTGAATTATCTAAATCTCGTAGTGCGATATTCCCTCATAATCTATTTTATTACTTATACGATCCGTACCTTGCGAATATTAAACACATAAAATCGTTGACAAGTTTTTGGCGCGTTGGCGAGTTTAGTTTTAGTTCTTTTGAATTTTAACATAATTCGAACTTTATTTATTTAATTTTTATTATTATTTTTAGTTTATTTATGTTTGATTTGTCTCTTTTGGACACAAACAAGATGGAAGACTAGGAGATTGTTGAGGACAACATACTTGTTGGAATTTCATCACAATGCACTAGACTAATATAACGAGATAGATGCAACTTCTAAGATTGATGAGGACAACATGTTTGTTGGAGATTTTAATGTAATGCAAAGCTAATATAGCGAGATCGATGCAACCAAGTTGATGAGGACAACATGTATGTGGAGATTTCATCGCAATGTAGCTAATAAAGTAAGATATGATGTAACCCATATTGATGAGGACAATATGCTTTTTGGAGGATGATATCATCTAAATTTCTTTTGGATGGATAATCGAAAAAATCGACCACGGGTCCTCGTTTTGGCAAGAGCGAATATCATTAGAAGACATTCTCGGTAAATTCATTGAAAAAATTGAGCATACATGGAATCTAATAATCGGTTCATGAGAAAGATGGAGACCACTCTTCAAAATCAAGGTGCTTCAATAAAGAATCTCGATATGCAAGTGAGTCGAATCGCATTTGCTATATGTAGAGTGCAGTCGTTGCCCGGCTTGTCTGAGAGATGAATCTCCAGGAACATATTAAAATTTATAACTGCTCCAGTGAGGTTCAGTGCAGAAATCCGAGTAAATAGGCCGATTGCAAATAAAGAAAGTATATCGTTCACTAATGAGGCCGGCGTGGAATGGTGACGAACGGCGTATATTAAAAGAGTTCAGTCTGGTCAGGCCTCCGTTCAATCGAACATATGAAACTCCGATCCCATTTCCTCGAGATTACAAAAGCACAAATTAGACAAGCAATTCTCCAACTCCTCTCTTTCTTCTAAAATTGATTTTGTGATCGAGAGTCGATGAAGTTGAAGTTTTTGTAGTTGTGTTAAAGCAGATGCTCTTTGCCAATCATACTTTATGAAGAAGCATAAATTGATGTTGAGGATAAATGAAAAAAATTGTGCAAAGTCAATAGTGCAAACAAAATAAGTCCTCCGAAACATCGGCTTTAGTGCCATAAAAGCGACTGCATTAATAACTTTCAAGCTAGTTTCACTATAAATAAGAAATGAACGTGGAGCAAGCTGACTCATTTTCTAATCCTTTTATTTACTCGCTTTTATTTTGTAGTAGTTTTAGTAGATTAAATAATGCATTGGTTCTTATTTCATTTATTATTTTGTCATAATTTATAAAGCTTCACCATATTAACTGCAGATGTTCCACTCTTTGCGAGCTAATGCATCATCTTTCAACCAAGAGTCCCAACCTGACATCTAAGATCCGCTTCATCCAGACTCTTCAAATCCAGCCAGATCCATCTTTCTCCACATCTACATTCGGAGAGAAATGGCAAGTCTCTTCCTTCCTTTAATTTGCTTATTTTACTATTACATTGGGGATGATGTAATGTTTTAGTTTGGAAATTAGGTTAAGTATCCAAGATACTTAATTGATGAATTTTGAATTTGCTTATTATTCTGACATGTATAAGCTCGAAATATTTGAAAAGATAATTAAATTAAAGTATTTGTCTAGTTATTGTTGAAAAGCTTGTATAGCCAATGATGAGTAGTATTTTGTTTGAAATTAAATACATTTTTAGATTCGTCATTGGACAACACTTGAACTTTGTTTTTACTCCCATTGTTTATCCGTGGTAGACTAGATTAATATAATACATTAGCCTCTATCGATTTATCACTTATTAGGAATCATGACTTTGAGTGTATGAGTTGATGTGCAACGACTCGTGATTATTATGAAAAATGTAGTTCTCAAATCCCTAGACTAGTAATCAAACTATATCCACTTGAAATTAGGCTGGATAAATGGACAAGTAATATAGTGATAAAATAGAAGTGTTGAACCCACGAGGACTAGATACTAAATTACCAATTAATTTCACAGCCCAATTTTAAATGATAGAGTAACGTGATTCAATTTTTGATTCTTAAGATTCTAAACTAAATTGACTATTTTGATTAAATTGAAATTCGCAATAAGCAGCTACAAAAAATGAGAACTAATTAAAGTTTGTCAATACTGTGATTCACTTAATCCACCGACACATTCTACTTTCGATTATCTCGTTAATGCTTTTTAGCCTTTTAATTACCTTCTTTAATGAAAATCTACGTGCTTCTAAATTAATCGAAACTTCTCTGGAGTAATTCGATCAAATCTATATATTATGTGAACTCTATTATCTCTAGGTAAGCTTGAGCATACATTACGCATTAAAATCTCAAGATCGCTTTAAATGGAGCGCTATAAAAGCGTACATTAGTAATCTCTATCTATTATTGGACCCTATGTTATTCAATGCCAATCTTCAATCTATATTAGAATCTCTACTTCTGTACTGATCACAAGATATTTTAATGGTGCGTATAGTATTAAAATAATAAAGAACCTAATAAAGAATAATCACGGGCAATTAATTACTAAAAAAGGGAAAACTCGCTGCCCAATTAATCAAACGCGAGGGTTTCATACGCTCATCCTAGATAAAGTAAGCCACGGGACATGATTTCTTCCAATTAACGAAAGAATTGAATTCATCATGATCCGAGAAAGGAAAACAAAAAGTAAAATACAACCTGTGATCTCGGCTCGATGATCTCGATTAGCTACTTTGATCTTAGTTTCTGCCTTATGTCTTGTTCCTCTAAAGGTCGTCTCCTTGAAAGTCTATCTTCTACCTTTTATAGTACTCTCTCCGCACCTCAAAACGTGTGTTTTGGTTGTTGAATGGATTTGGACTGGTAGAATTTCTAATCCAGTCAAGTTTCGTGACACTTTCTACGCAAGGATGCAATCGCGCAACGGATGGCTTTGATAGGCTGCGATCGCATGGTTGATAGGTTTAACATTATGTGAATTTTTCACCTGAATAGTGATCGGCAAGACTGAAGATAACACCATGCGATCGCATGGTTTATCCCGGTTCTCAATTTGAATTTCACTTTAGGTATTTCTTGCGTCAAGTCCCCTAAGTTTCATTTCTTTTACTTAATTGGGTCCCCTTGTCTTCCATTTGCTCTCTTTTCATCCCATTTATACTTGACTTTGATTATTTCCTAAATTGATAAGAAAACACATGCAATTAAACTGTAAATACGATCAAAAGAACTTATAATTATCCATTTTGTAGTAGGACTGATGCAAGATTGTACTTATCCAAACACCCTTAAACTTGAACTATTATTCGTCTCTAGATAAAATAGCTAAAACAATCTTGTACTAGATGGAATACAATGATAAAGTTCAATAAATATAAATAGCTTGCCTTTTGCTTCGTGATTTTTGCAAAAAGAAAAACTTAGAATTCGCAAGTGGACGATTATTCAGGTTATACAGCTTGTAAACATTGATTCACCTTAAACGTACTTGTGTATCGCGTGCAGGAGGGCAACGACTGACCGCTAAATTCTATGGAGGCGATAGCCCAACCACTTAGTCAATTTTCCTTTCCCCTCAGAAGGTGCACTCCTCCCAGAAATAATTGTTTTCTCAAAATTCTGCAGATTTCCGGAGTTCAGGGTTGTTCGCATTCTTTTCTTCTGAAATTTGGTTGAGAAAACTAATGATTTTGACAACCTAGGCTTATGAAGATTCTCCAATTATGAAGGCACTCTTGACGAGAAATTTTTCTACTAAATAAGTCAAAACCCATTAGTCGTCTAATCCTCCCGTGTTACTTCTATAAAGAAATTAATTTTTATTTTTTTTTTATTTTTAATCTTATGCGAGAACTCATCCATTAAGCTTTAAATGACTCCATTAAGAACGAGCTTTGAAATATGACTCCCAAGTCTTCAACTTCGTGGTATCGGGTTTTGAGAAACCCACTATGGGCACTTTTCACTCGAAGGTAATATAAAACTCACGAAAAGTATTATAAGATATTTGATCGTGTGCTACGAGCTCATTCCATTAAGCTTTCTAAATGACCCAGTATACTTGTAGCTTTTGGTCAACGACTTTATCACCTTGAAACAAAAGGAAAACTTCAAATGAAAGTTATATAAAAATAAAAGCCGCATTCTTTGCGTCTGACAAGTTCATCTTGGGGGATTAGATTCCCAACGATAAATTGCATTACTTAATGGCTTCTAATCGGTCCTAAGTGCTCCACACAATTTTATTTTTTTCTAGATACACGGAATCAAATGACACCCAGATATAGCTACCATCACAGCTTTACTCACTACAATCACTACGCTATATATTGGTTATTTTGTTCGAGATAATGATGATACTTTTAGGTTTAGCACAGTGTCCTAATATTTTCAACTTAAGTGCACCAAATATTAGCTACATATCATAAATCAGCGTCGTAGCGACCACAATACTATCGAGCATGATTAATTAGTCTCAGATTAAACAACTTAACAATTTGTTCACAAGTCATGATTTAAAGCTAAAATTAAACTTGTAAAATTTCATCATTAACCGTGAGGTTATTCATATCACACTAGTATGCAAACAAAATAATAATAATAATTTTTTTTTAATGAACTAAGTCTGACAATCAAATATCATCAAATATCACGAATATATCAAATTGAGCAAATTCTTATCAAACCACCTTCAAACTTAACGTGCATTGTCTCCTTAACGCATGTAAAATAAAGAACATACATAAATTTAGGAACTTCTCTGAGGTGGACCTGAGGATGCGGAAGAAGGAGGGTGGAAGGTCAACTTCTGGAGGAGACCAAGCAAGGCCATGGGCGGCAGACCGATCATGGATGTCATCTAGCACTTTGTCATCGAGTGCCGTAAGTCTTATTTGATACATGGATCGCAGCCACCAATCCGACCGCTGCTGGGAAGACTCGACTGTAGGAAACTCTATAGATGACCCGAGTGTGTCTAACTACATCCACTGAGACCGGCATGAGTCGCCCGACTCCTCGTCTTTACCCAAGTGCGAGCTACGGTCCCGGAGTGGCTATAACGAGTCAGGTTCTGCCTGCTCACTTTGACCCTCTAATGTGACATAACAAGGGCGGCCATATTTCCGAGTGCTTGCTAATTTGGGTGCCGCTGGCCTGGTAAAGCGCCGTGCCTAACTCACGGTGAGGAGTGCTGGAAATGCGCGGCCGAGGCAGTCCCTATAGCTTCGCGGCAGCGGGGTCTGCCCAGCGTTCTCCGAGGCAAAATGGGGCTTGATAGGTCCCTTTTCAAAAAACTGCCAAAATCTGGTGAAATTCTGGACCATTGCCGCGACAAATACCACTTGTCAGCGCCGGAAGATGTTTGTATGCGCCTGGTCTGTCTGGGAGGCTTGACTAGTGTCGGTAGGTGTGTATGTAACTCCTTAGTCGATCTTCTCCCAGTACAGGCCTAAATATGGCATGTTAGCCAGGCCTAGCATCATTAATGGTGGTGCGATGTGTAGTCGGGTCGATGTTGTGGCTACTTGCAACGTTCGGGACGAGGAGAGTCCGCTGGCCACGTACTCACGAGAAGTCCCAACTGCAAAGGCCATGGCCATGCGTCGCTCGATAATATAAGGTTAGTCCCGCCACCTAGCCCATATCCCGAGATATCCGGCGCGAGGGTGAACATAAATCGGGAAGAATGGGCCATAGGAAATCGCTGACGCACCACCTAGGTAAAAGATGAACCATGCCCCAGGACCCAAGTCTTGCCAAGTAGTGCTACCGGCCCCATGAATGTCTATCTCACTGTTTGAAAGTGGTGTAGAACTACGTGGGCCAAGCCGGGAGTACATAGGACGTAGAGTGTGACCACGCTCGTCCATCGGCAGAGCGCCAATGAAAGTTGAAGAGCTCGGAATGAGGGAATGCGATACTAGCACTCTTCGGCTCCTTTGAAATACCACCGCTCGCGACCTTTAGTGAACTTTCTCTTTGTGCTCTTAGGACAAACAAAGGTGAGACGGCGGCGGTTCCGCTGCCAGACCGAAACCCGAGCCTAGAAGTGCCGGTAGCCTTCTTTTTTCCTTTTTTTCGGCGTTGGGTGGTGGCTTTTCCGGCCGTATGTCTGCAAAATGAACAAAAATATGTTATAAAGTGTAACAAAACATATATAGATCAGATATAACCCCAACATTGTTGACACGTTTGGTAAAAAAAATTCGAAAAACATGATGAAGTGAGGCTACTTAGGTGTATCGAAATATACCTAGGAAGTGCAAAAATGAAGCGGACAGAGTGTGGCATGAAATTGCACCGATAAGGTTCTACCACATAGTCAAATTTCATGATTCCGGTGGTCATTAAGGGCCAAACGGATGGTGGACGAAGTTACCTAGCAGGCGAGCTCTTTGTGGCATGCACGTGACTGCCATGGCAGCCACGGGCTCAATGGTTACGCTTGGATTATTTTGTTAAACATGTGTTCAAGGTAAATTGCACGACCGCTAGTTGATGGCTTTAGTGTAATGGAAGAGCCCAAGGGTTTGGTTTGCATCAAATTTGGCCTAAAAACGTGGATAAGGCAATTTATCAGAACACCTAATAAGAAATATGGGGCCAAAGAGTTTGGAAGAATGGAGAGTTCATGAAAACCAAAATTTGGCACACATCCCAATCAACTAAACCCAATCCAAATATATTTCCCAAACCGATTCAAGTTTAATCTAACCAACAAATTCCTACATTCATCAAAAACATGCGATGTCTAATAGACAATCTGAAAACCGGAATTAACTTAGAAACGTATGGAACTTACCGCTTTAAGTCGTGTGGATGAAGTGAAAGAGGCTTGATGGGTACTTTTTGAGTACCACTGCACGCTCGGTTGGTGTTTGAGATTAAGGGTGAAGAGGAATCGGTTATTGAAGTTCAAAAAGTTGCAAAATGAGAATGAAAGTGTTGATTAAGACCGCTTTTAATTGACTGATAGTCCGTGCGATCGCATGGACAAAACAATTCTGCGATACTTACGGAGGGGTTAAATCACAGGGCGAATATATTCTGCCCGATTTATGCTGATCAGCGAAGATGTGAACCGTCTGCGATCGCTGTAGTTCGGCCACCTGATTTCAAAAAAATTTTTTTTTTTTTTAAAAAACGTAACTTTAAAGGCGGTATAAGCGTGCATATGCAAAATGGCGATGATGAAATCCTCGGAATCTAAAAATTAAAACCCTATTACGAAACTTAAACCTAAAGCGTGCAAAAGCGATGCTTGAACTTCCTAAAAGCGAAATCATCTTTGTAAATGTAAATAAAAGGAAAGAAAATAGGTTACCTCCCATTTAGGCGCTTATTTAAAAGTCTTTGGCCTAAAACTTTATGTCGGTGATCACTCAGAATTGCTCAAAGTAGTAAAGTGACTTTTCTTTCGAAAAGTCTGCCTCCAGTAATGTTTGAGCACTGTGTCCGTTCACTTTGAACACTGCCCTTCGATGTCGTGACCGCCTCGTAGCTCTCCGTATGGATAGACTTTCCTGCCACCGTGAATGGCAGGACCACATGAGCATGATTTCCCAAGGAAGAGCTTGGTCGAGGAGTTGGAATAAGAGGACTTTTGTCACTTAAAAGCTTAGATTTTGAATATTTTAACATACCGATTCTTAGTTTTCTCTTTATGTCTGATTTGGCATTCTCATAAGCCTTGAACACGAATTATCCCATTTCATTCAATTTGAAGCGAGTCTTTTCTCACGGCTTCTTTCAAGTCAAAATTTAACTTCCTCAATGCCCGATGGCTGGGTGCTCCAACTCGGCCTGGTAAATAGCACTGCGCTTCCCGAAAACTAGGCGATAAGGTGACATTCCAATTGGTGTTTTGAATCTTTGTTCGATATGCCCAAAGGGCATCGTCCGATTTTCTCGATTAATCTTTTCTCGATGAACTGTTCAATAGCTCAAGATCCTTTTCAACTCCGGGTTGGATATTTCCACTGTCGCTAGAACGTAGATGGTATGGAGTACAGCGCGGTGCTTACTTGCAAGTATTTTTGCCAAAGAGTGTCAAACATGTGTGCAAAAATGCTTTCTCCGTCGCGATGATTGCCCAAGGAATCCGAGAAGCGTAAATATATTCTTTTTGAAAGTTCACACTACGCTTGCCATCATTGGTGGGTAAAGGCTCTGACTTCTACCGTTTGAACCACGTAATCCTGACCCGACAAAATGTAGAAATTTGAGAATGATAAGTGAAGCAGACCCGTAAAGTCAATACTCCACCACATCGAAAGGATTGACCTCTAGCAGTAGCCGTGCAGGGGCATTTCACGCTTCAGAGATATATGTTCTCAGATCCTTTGGCTTTGCTCGCATTTTTTGCAATTTATGGGCATCTCTGAATAAAGATAAATGATAAAACCAGTTATGGGGCTTTATCTTTTGCTGTTTGGTAGCACAAAATGACCTCAAATGTAAGTGAGAGAATGACATTGCTCCAGGATAATCTCCATTTCTTGTACTTGAGATGAGCATCTCCAAGGGTCGCTTGATCGGCTCCCTTACGCAAGAATAAGATCTTCCCAAAAATAGTGTTTAAGTTAAGAAAGAATTTTTTCGGCGATCGATGATCATAATCAAATTGGCATGATATTGCTTACAAGGTGATTAGCATAATCTGCATACTGCGATGCACTCCCTGTTGCTCTTATCCCAAAAAATACACTCATCACAGAAGCTTCTCATTTATTTCGCCTTCCTCATTGCCTTCAGATACACTTTCGATTCTTGGCAAATTAATTACGCTACGCGTTCTCAACCCTCTTTGTCTTTAATTTCCAGGTAGAATTCTTGGAAGTAAGATCCATAGAATAAGTCTTAGCTGCTGCATCTTTTTAGCAAAAAGATACTTCCAATATTTGCATGATGCATTATGCACTATCACCTTTGGTCAGTGAGAATAAAAGATCGGAAATTTTTGACAAATATCTCTTGCCGGTAATTCTTTCTGTTTATTAGTGGCATAATTCATCTGAGCATCATTGAGGGATTCGGCTAGCGTAATAGATGGTATGTATGACTTTTACGGCTCTCGTTGCTTCAAAAAAGCCCATGATAAGCGAAATCACTTACGCTCATGCGTGAAGTTCAAATGGTAGATCCCAATCAGAATGGTACAATGACCCAGTCTTTGAGATTAGACTGTTTTTGAAATTATTAGAAAGCTTTAAGGCGTTCGATAGAGAAAATTCCCGAAATTGAACTTGTCTTTCTCAACAAACTACACAATAGTTTGGTTATTTTGAGAAAATCTATTATGGACAGAATCTATAAACCCCGCGTGTCCCGGAAGAGACCGAAGTCTCTTAGCGATGTCGAGAAGCGGTTTCTCTATAACCTGAATCGCCCGCTTTGTTGACCTCGGTACCTTCTTTGATATCTGTATCCCCGACGATGTATGTGGACCATAAAGTGGCATTTTTTTCCCAATTGATGCCAAGTTGGTTTTCTACTTAATCTTGGTACAGGTCGATTTTGCGAGGCAATCGATAGAATGATGCTCCCAAAAAGCGAAAAAATCATCCATAAGCTTCAATGAATTTTTCGACCATGTCAGGAAAGATTGACATCATACAGCAACGGAAATGTGGGTAGGCGTTGCATAGGCCAAATAATCGCCTATAAGCAAACGTGCCATAAGACGGGTAAAGGTAGTCTTTCTTGATCTTGGGGGCGTGATATGAATCATTGTATCACAGATACCCATCGAAAGCAATAATAGAATGACACCTGATCAACTCCAACATCGATGATGAAAGGTAGAGGAAAATGGTCTTCGGTGGCATCATTCCAACTACAGCAGTCAATACAAACCGCCGGTTGTAGTCAATATATTGGAATGAGCTCGTTATTCTCATTCTTCTCATTGATCCCTCCTTTTTGGCACTAGGATGGGACTACCCAAGTACTATACAAATGGATAGATAATACTGCTTCACGGTTTACACCATCGGACTACTTCTTGCAAATGGGGATTCAGGTTCGTTGAGTGTTTGTTGGTTTATATGCCTTTCCATTAGAATCTTGTGATGCAAAAGATGGGTGATACCTCGATTGCCTATAGTCCAACCGATTGATTTGTAATTCTTCAAACTCGGAGTAATTTATCCTCGATCACGATCAATAGAGTTCGCAATGGTTTTGGAAGAGTGGATGATTCCGAGATAAGCATACCTAAGGTAAGAAGGTAATTGCTTTCAAATTGGTGCCTTTTGAAAAGGTCTTGAGGAAGTGTGGTACCGATCCATATACCTACTCCTTCTTTCAATCCTTCGCCCTTGTAAATATCGCACATTCTTCAGGAGCGGAGACTGGAGTTTTCATCTTGAAATCAAATACTGCCTTCCCATGGATTTGTAGGATTTTCCAGGTAAACGTGTTGCCCTCTGATCAATGATATCGATCGAAAGCATGGTCGGAGGAGCTTGGACTTAATGCTTTGAATACATTAAAGTGACACTCCTCATTCAATTCAACATCGGTGCCTTTTGCAATCAATGAGGCCCTTCCGAAGTAGAATGGTGGCCCAAGATAAGTGGCATCTCTATCCTCCGCCATATCGAGGATAATGAAGTTAGCAAGGAATATAAACTTGTCCACTTTAACCAAAATATTTCAATAACTCGTGGGCTTAAGCCGAGTCGATAATGGGTGAAATTGTGGTTGGCTTCACTTCTCAGACCTAGTTGCAAAATAGAATAAGGCATCAAGTTAATGCTAGCACCTAAATCACATAATGCTTTTGAAAATGAACTACCAACGATACAAGGAGAAACTCCGGATCTTTTAACTTGACGGTAGCTTGTTTTGCAAGATAGCACTACCTCATAGCATAACGTTGTGCTCTTCCATTCCGTTTATTTGAAAGTTTCCTCATGAATTTAGCATAACGGCATTTGTGCTAGACTCGCAAGCGGAATGTTGATCGGTTTCTTGAACACGAAATTTCTGGTGCTTGTCTAGCTTGGTTTTCGACCCGAGGAAATGGGATAGGAGGGACGTGGCCGGTGGTGGAATATGGTGGAGAGTCTTGCAGTGCAACGATCTAATTCATTTCTCTCGCTTTGCGGACAGGTTCCTTTTCACACGCTAGTCCATGAATCTTCGTAGCGAACAGCTCCTCGTGGTAATTGCATTTACTTGCTCCTTTGGATTGACTTGGATTGCTTGGTGTGCTGTTGTCTCTCACAACAATTTAGATCCTGACGATTTTCCATATTCTTGATAGCAACATCCTGCTTTTCTACATCTCCTTCAATTCGATGTACTTCTTCGGTCCTCCTTTTCTCTTGTGGCCTCCCGATTTGGCGGATTCCGATATTAGGTTGTTGCCATGGAAAGTTTGGATGATTTCTCCATCTGGATTGTATGTATGTGAATAAGGTTATTCTGGAAAATTCGAGCATATGCAACTTGCTCGGAGAAGGCATATCAACCTTTGTGATGGGCACTCGAAGATTGATGGTTTGCCCATCGCGATTGGTGGAGACATCCGAACCATATTAGCTTGAGAATATTTCATCGTCTCCATCCTTGGAATGCATCGATCTTCGCGATCAAGTGAATTTGAGTCTACCATGTACCTCTGCTGCTTTCTTCTGTACCCTACATCAGCCGCATTACAAATTGTTCACTCATTATTTCAAACAAGTCATGGAGATCGCCTGGACCTATTTTGGATAGAGCCACCTTTGCAGAATCAATGAAAACGTTCTAGGAACTAGACAGTAGAAGAAATGATTCGGCTAAAAACCTGGCTTGGACACTTTCTAGCGATTGCTTGAATCTTTCCATGCCCTGAAAGTTTTCAACTCATTGTTGGAAATTGGAAATCTTGTACTTTAACTTCCCTGGGGAGAAAGTATTTGGTGTGAACTTGGATCGGATCACCCAGTTGTGATGCTCCCGGTGAGTGAATCTAACCATTCCGAGCTTTATCTTTCAATGTTGGAAAGAGCCCATCTTCAATGCTCTCGTTAACCGTGGTATTTGAAGTTTCCAGATTCATCGGGGAAAATATGGTAGTGCGGTTTTCATCTATCATCCGTAGAGCAGTTGAGAAAAGTTGATCAATCCGCCTCAATGGAGTTGTCGGTATAAACGGGTATATTACTTGGACGATTTTCAACAATCGGTGGCATCATATCTACCCTAAGAATATCTCGCTCATTAACTTCAGTCGAGCTATTGGTGCTTGATTGTTTGACCATGCTGAACGGATTCGGATTGGTTATCCTCCATTGTGTTTCTTGGCTCTTTTCTCTTTTTCACGTTGTCGTGGTGGCTCCGTTCAATTTTTGATCTAAATCAAAAGATCAAGATCTTTTGGGACGCATACACTAACACATGAAAAGTGAAAGCGGATAAAATTCAGGAAATCACGCAATTGAAAATAAAGACAAAACTAAATAAAACTAAAAAGAATTGTTAAAAGCAATTATAAATTAACGTGCAATTAATAAAACTAGTCCCGACACGGCCAAAACTTGTTGTGCGATTTATATCCCAAGTGACGGATCGTGGACAAGTAATATAGTGATAAAAAAAGTGTCGAACCCCGGGACTAGAATAAATTACCAATTAATTTCACAACTCAAATTTTAACAATGGAAATAAACCGATTATGGTCATCCTTGGGAGTCGTGGCCTAAACTTTAAGGGTCCATAGAAAACTTACGGGAGAAAAATTGTACATAAGATGTAAGGTTTATATTAATTAAATAAATAAAAAGAGTTATAAGTGCTCGATAAGGATTGCTAGGTTAGAACCTTGAGACTAGAGATGAAAATTTAGAAATCACTCACCATCTTAGTTCTAGGAATACAAGCTTTTAATTTTACCACTTTATTTGAAAAGCATTGTAATCAAATGAACCAAATTGCTAAAAGCTTGAGATTAGAGAAAAGCATTAGAAGGTGATAATTTACGGAGGGTAAGGAATAAATGAAACGGCCGTTTAAAAAAAAGAGGGACTAATGAGCCAACTTGTGTTGTGACCGATCTCCACCAGGCGAGCCCGGGTTCATGAAGGTCCAAGCCTTATTGGGACAAGCCCGACTCACGGTGGACCCAATTGCCACTCCTAGTGAAACATAAATAATTTCAATAAAAAAACATAAAGAAAATTAAAAATTGTATTCTTCTCCAAGACACCATACATCCCCCCCATCCTACCCCATGGTCGTGTCAAGTGTCAATCGTTGTCTCTTCGCCCACCTCTGTTGTTATCTTCGGCCCTCTCAAGCTCTTGTTCTGTTCTACCCCACCATCTCTATATAATCTATCCCATATCCACCACAAACCTCTTTTGCCTCTTCCTGAGGCCATCTCCCCT
>JALRMA010000024.1:0-23352 GCA_023638005.1 Forsythia suspensa
ACAATAAAATATATTGTATTAATTGATTATGATATATATTCTATTTTACTATATTCTAATAAATGAAACATTAAAAAAATTTGTATATGCTTTCTTTATCAAGTTACTCGACAAACCTAGATTTGAGACTCACGAGTTTCTTGAAAAATAACACCACTAAATAAGAATAAAGAATTATTTAAATGTATGACATCATTTAAATACAAAGGGAAACAAAAAAATGAAAATTTTACATCTTATTCTTTCGTCGAGTAACTCGAGCAACTCGATTTTCAGTTTGTCGAGCTACTTCAGCTATTGAATAGATTGATTTCGTATCACATTTTTAATCGAGTAACTCGACATACGTGATTTTGAGTTTGTCGAGTTACTCGAGTAACTTCAACAATGCATACTTTTCATTTTTTAGTTTTTTTTTTTATTTAAATTATGTGCTACGCTTAAATTTTTTTTATTTTTTTATTTTGTCATGTTATTTTTTAACCAACTCGTGAATCTCAGATTTGGATTTATCGAGTTACTAGATAAATTAATCATTACAAAATAAAATATAATATATTTTGTTAATGCCTATAATAATAACTATCGGTAATTATATTATGACAATCATTTTTCTTTTATAATTATTAATTATAATATTAGTCATAACAAAATTATTAATGATTAATATTAGTCATAATATTAATCATTCGTTTGTTGAGTAACTTGAGGCCCCCAATTTTCAGTTTATCGAGTTACTTCAACTGTTAAATATATTGAATTTTTTCCACATTGTTCATCGAGGAACTCGACAAACGTGATTTTCGCTTTGTCGAGTTACTCGAGTGAATTCAACAATGCATATTTTCAATTTTGAATTTACTTTTTTTTACTACATAAATTAATTTTATTGTTTGCTAAAACAAAACAAAACAAATTTTTAATATATTGTATTAATTCATTATGACGTATATTAAATTCATATGATATATATTTTATTTTACTATTAAATTAATTTTTTAATCTATCATTATAAATTATTATAATAATGTACTAATTAATTAATAACATATCAACACGTAATTAATTTTATTATACTATAAATTTATTATAAAATTTTTAAATCCAAATTTGAGATTCACAAATTCCTCGAAAATAACAATTTTTAAGTGTACATAAGAATAAAAAAGTTTTTAAATGTATTACATAATTTAAATAAAAAAAGAAAACAACATAATGAAATTTTAAATTTCCTTCATTCGTCCGATTTTGTGTTTTTCGAGGAATCCATTTTCGGTTTATCAATTTACTTTTTATTTACCTCAACTCTTGAATAGATTAATTTTGTATCACACTTTTGATCTAAGTTAGCTATCGAAAAACATGATTTTGTGTTTTTCGAGTTATCAACAACTTCAACAACGCATATATTTCACTCTCATCTTGTTTTTTTTCAATTTACTTTTTTATTTACATTATCTAATCGCATGTAATTTTTTTTTATTTTTTAAATTCGATCTTATTTTTTAACCAACTCATGAATCTCAAACTTAATATAACATGTTGCCTTAAAACCAGTTATATATATATATATTTTAGTTTTAATATATCATGCCTTGCGTCACGTTTTTTTCTCTTTCCTTTCAAGCTTGGAAATCTATAGGAAAAAATTGTATGTCGAGAATAGTTTATTGATACGATATAATATGAAATTTGATATTAATAAAATTTGAATTGATAGACAAACAAAAATAATAATTTCCAAGCTTGAAAGGAAAGAGAAAAACAACTAAAACGAAATAAGATAGAAAGTGAAGCAAAGTTATGCATGTGTAGGGAAACAATAGGAAATGATTTAAAATAAAGAAAATATTAACTAATATATAAATATTAGTTAATAAAGTTAGAGACGATTTATTATATTAATTTAAAATAAAATTTAAATGTTTATTATAATAGGTATTTTAGTATAAGATATTATATTAAGATTGAGATTGATGAGTTCGTTTAAAAATAAGATGAGGAATTAAAAAAGAAAAAACTTACATGTATTAGATAATGTAAACAAAAAATTAAACTGAAAAATGAAATATATGCGTTGGTGAAGTTGTTTGAGTATCTTGAAAAATACAAAATCATGTTTGTTGGGTAACGTGATCAAAAGTGTGATAGAAAATATATTTATTCAACAATTTAGGTAACTCGATAAACTGAAAATTGGATTTTTGAGTTCTTTGGACGAATGAAGGAAATTTAAAACTTTGATTATGTTTTTTTTTTTTTTTAAATTATGTAATACATCTAAAAACTTTTTTATTCTTATGTGGGCGTGTTATGAAAATAAATTGTAGTAAAAATTTATTACAATAATGTTATTTTTTGTTACAATAAAAACGTCAAATTAGATAATGAAAATAAATGTGTTTTTTTTAATGAGTAATTATAATAAATATTTTTATGTAATTTATAATAATATTTATTATAGAAATTATAAGTACAGTAATCTAGTATATATTAGAATCAGTTAATAGAATATATTTTATTGTATTTTATTTTAGCAATTAGTATAATATGTTATAAATAAAAATTGTTATAATTAATTTATAGCATAGTAAAAGCAATTTTTAGTAATATATTTTTAATCAATTATTACATTATTATGAAAATGTAGTGATTAAAATAAATTTTTTATGACACATTTGTACTAAATAGATTTCATCATGAATTATGAAAATAAATTGTAGTAAAAATTTGTTATGACACGGAGTTTTTTTGTTATAATAATTATGTGAACTATATTACGAAAATAAATGTGTATTTTTTAAATTAATAATTGTAGTATGTATTTTTACGTAATTTATAATAATATTTATTACAGAAATTATAAGTATAGTACATAATTTAAATAGAAAAAGAAAAAAAAAAAATGAAAAATATGCATTGTTAAGGTTACTCGAGTAACTCGACAAACTAAAAACCATGTTTGTCGAGTTACTCGATGAAAAATGTGATATAAAACTAAAAATCATAAAACAGGAATATTTTTGTGAAATAAATTGTTAACTTATTTGATAAATGAAATACATACATATTAGCAAAATAAAATATATATTATAAAATTTTAATATATATGATAGTTAATCAATAGAATATATTATATATTGTTTTATTATGATTAATTTATCTAGTAATTTGACAAATATAAATTTGAGTTGTAAATACAAAAAATAAACTATAAAATGGGAAATATGCACTGTTAAATTTAATCGAGTAACTCGACAAACAGAAAATCATGTTTGTCGAGTTACCCGATTATAATTGTCATATCAAATTAATCTATTCAATACGTCAAGTAGCTCGATGAACTCATAATCGATTTTTGCCGAGTTTATTGGACGAACGAATAAAATTTATAATTTTACTATTTTGTTTGTCTTTTGATTTAAAGTATGTCATATATTTAAATAATTTATTATTGTTAAGCAAATTGATAAATATTGCACATATAAAATTTTATTTAATGCATGATTTATTAGAACATAGTAAAATAGAATATATATTATATAAATTTAGTATATATGAGAATGAGTTAATAGAATATATTTTATTGTATTTTATTTTAGCAATTAGTATAATATGTTATAAATAAAAATTGTTATAATAAATTTATAGCATAGTAAAAGCAATTTTTTAGTAATATATTATTAATCAATTATTACATTATTATGAAAATGTAGTGATTAAAATAAATTTTTTATGACACATTTCTACTAAATAGATTTCATCATGAATTATGAAAATAAATTGTAGTAAAAATTTGTTATGACAAGGACTTTTTTTGTTACAATAATTATGTGAACTATATTACGAAAATAAATGTGTATTTTTTAAATTAATAATTGTAGTATGTATTTTGACCTAATTTATAATAATATTTATTACAGAAATTATAAGTATAGTACATAATTTAAATAGAAAAAGAAAACAAAAAAAATGAAAAATATGCATTGTTAAGGTTACTCGAGTAACTCGACAAACTAAAAACCATGTTTGTCGAGTTACTCGATGAAAAATGTGATATGAAAGCAAAAATCATAAAACAGGAATATTTTTGTGAAATAAATTGTTAACTTATTTGATAAATGAAGTACATACATTTTTTTATTTAATTGATTATTTATTATGATTAATTTATCTAGTAATTTGACAAGTATGAATTTGAGTTGTAAATACAAAAAATAAAGTATAAAATGGGAAATATGCACTGTTAAAGTTAATGGAGTAACTCGATAAACAGAAAATCATGTTTGTCGAGTTACCCGATTATAATTGTCATATCAAATTAATCTATTCAATACGTCAAGTAGCTCGATGAACTCATAATCGATTTGCCCGAGTTACTGGACGAACGAATAAAATTTATAATTTTTACTATTTTGTTTGTTTTTTTGATTTAAAGTTGTCATATATTTAAATAATTTTTATTGTTATTCGTTGTTGTTATTTTTTGAAGAAACTCGTGAGGCTAACATTCGATTTGTCGAGCAAATTGATAAATATTGCACATATAAAATTTTATTTAATGCATGATTTATTAGAACATAGTAAAATAGAATATATATCATATAAATTTAGTATATACGAGAATGAGTTAATAGAATATATTTTATTGTATTTTATTTTAGCAATTAGTATAATATGTTATAAATAAAAATTGTTATAATTAATTTATAGCATAGTAAAAGCAATTTTTTAGTAATATATTATTAATCAATTATTACATTATTATGAAAATGTAGTGATTAAAATAAATTTTTTATGACACATTTCTACTAAATAGATTTCATCATGAATTATGAAAATAAATTGTAGTAAAAATTTGTTATGACAAGGAATTTTTTTGTTATAATAATTATGTGAACTATATTACGAAAATAAATGTGTATTTTTTAAATTAATAATTGTAGTATGTATTTTGACGTAATTTATAATAATATTTTTATTCTGTAAATTATAAGTATAGTACATAATTTAAATAGAAAAGAAAACAAAAAAAATGAAAAATATGCATTGTTAAGGTTACTCGAGTAACTCGACAAACTAAAAACCATGTTTGTCGAGTTACTCGATGAAAAATGTGATATAAAACTAAAAATCATAAAACAGGAATATTTTTGTGAAATAAATTGTTAACTTATTTGATAAATGAGGTACATACATTTTTTTATTTAATTGATTATTTATTAGAATATAGCAAAATAAAATATATATTATAAAAATTTCATATATATGATAGTTAATCAATAGAATATATTATATATTGTTTTATTATGATTAATTTATCTAGTAATTTGACAAATATAAATTTGAGTTGTAAATACAAAAAATAAACTATAAAATGGGAAATATGCACTGTTAAAGTTAATCGAGTAACTCGACAAACAGAAAATCATGTTTGTCGAGTTACCCGATTATAATTGTGATATCAAATTAATGTATTCAATACATCAAGTAGCTCGATGAACTCATAATCGATTTGCCCGAGTTACTGGACGAATGAATAAAAGAAGGGGAAAATAATTATCAAAAATCAACAAAGCAGGTCTTACTATGTTACCTAGCTCCCAAGGTGGGAGAAATTATAAGTATAGCACATAATTTAAATAGAAAAAGAAAACAAAAAAAATGAAAAATACGCATTGTTGAGGTTACTCGAGTAACTCGACAAACTAAAAATCGTGTTTGTCGAGTTACTCGATGAAAAATGTGATATAAAAGCAAAAATCATAAAACATGAATATTTTTGTGTATTTAATTGATCATTTATTAGAATATAGTAAAATAAAATATATATCATATGAATTTAATACAATATATTATATATTCTTTTATTATGATTTATTTATGTACTAAGTCGAGAAATAGTATTTTGAGATTGATGAGTTGTTTAAAAAATAACATGGAAAAAATAAAAAATAAAAAAAATTAATTGTATTGTATATTTTAAATAAAAAAAATAAACCCAAAAAATTAAAAACATGCACTTTTGAAGTAACTCGAGTAACCCGAACAAATCAGAAGCATGTTTGTCGAGTTCTTTGATTATAGATGTGATACTAAATTAATCTATTTGATAGGTGTAGCACCTCGATAAATTGGAAATCGAGTTGGTCGAGTCACTCGGTGAACTAATGAAATTTAACATTTTTATTATTTTGTATTCCTTTATTATTTAAACTATGTAATACATTCAAATAATTATTTATTTTGATTTTGTGGTGTTATTTTTCAAGAAAGGCGTGAGGCTGAAATTTGGATTTGTCGAGTCACTTGATAGACAAAGTATATAAAAAATTTTATGTAATGTATGATTTATTAGAAAAGAATAAAACAGAATATATATCATATATATTCAATGTATATGATCATCGATGAATACAATATCTTTTATTTTATTTTATCTGAGCAATTAGTATAACATATTATAATTAAAAATTGTTATAGTAAATTTGGACCATAACAAAAGCAATTTTATAGTTATATATTACTAATCAAAGATTAAATTATTATAATAATATAATGATTAGAACGAATTTATTATAAGAAATTGATATTATATAGATTTCGTCATAAATTATGAAAAGAAATTGTAGTAAGAATGTGCTATAATAATGAATTTTTTTGTTATAACATTTATGTGAAATTGTATTACGAAAATAATTTTTTTTTTTTAAAATTAATAATTATAATAAAAATTTTAACATAATTTATAGTAATATTTATTACAAAAATTATAAATATATTATATATTTTAAATAACAAAAGAAAACCAAAAATTAGAAAATATGGATAATTTATTAGATATTGTTTTTAGTTTTTTTTTTGATAAATGTTAATATAAATTTTGTTGTGAGTTATACCATATTTTTCATCGAGTAACTCGAGAAAAATGATTTCAGGTTTGTCGAGTTAGTTGATGAAAAATGTGGTATAAAATGAATCTATTCACAGTTCAAGTAACTCGAGAAATTGGAAATTGGGTTCCTCGGGTTACTTGGTCAACGAATGAAATTTTAAATTGTAATTATTTTGTTATCCTTTTTTTTTTAAATTATGTAATACATTTAAATAAGTTTTTATTCTTATAACAAATTTTTATTGAACTGTGTTTTTATATTTGATAAAATGAAAAATAATTAATTATTTTAATTTAAAATAATATATTATTTCTTTATATGATATGTACTATATTATGAGATATTATATTAACTTATAGATTCTCTAGTATTATTCATGTTAAAGAACTCGTTGTTTATTTGATAGTGTAACTCGACAAAATTAAAATCGAGTTTCCAAAGTTACTCAATAAAGTATTGAAATGCATATGTTTGATTATTTTAATATTTATTTATTTAAATTATTTAAAATACTGGCTATGTTGTTTATACAAAATTGTGCTTTCACGTATTTTATATTTAAATATACATAAAATAAGTTTATGCAGAAAATATAAAATAAAACAGAAATTAGTTAAAAGTCAAAAAGGTACAAAACCCTATTTTTAATGTTGGACACGTGTAAGTGGAAAAGCATTCATTGTCATTTAATGGGCCACTGAATCTGTCTTAAACGGCGAATTTTTCTTTCACCGTCATTGTTGGGCAAACAGTTATCTTTGTTTGAGTTTGTGGAGGTTTGAAGGAGGCACGGTTTTGTTTTGCAAAAAAAGTATACTTTGGGCGATATTTTTTTTATCACATCATAACATCATCATTATAAGGTATGTATGTTTATTTTGTATGAGGCTATAAAAAGTGAATTACATTTTATGTTAATTAATGTGTAGATATAGTTATATATATAGAGATCATTGTATATATTATTTGTATCTAGTTTATGTATTTTATTTTTATATTAGTGGTAGAGGTTGGCATATATATTTATTAGAATTACGATGTGAAATTATATGATAAAAATAATTGTTTGTTTTAGAATTAAAAATTTTGTATTTGTGTACATTTTATTTTAGATTTTAAATGGATGGGACATTTAATATGTGATATTATTTAGCACATAAATTTTTTTAATACAGTAATTAATTCTATTAATATATTAAAGAAAATGTTGTAAGATATTTGATATTAAGATATATATATAATAATTTTGTATGGGAAAATATAAAATAAAAGAGAAATTAGATAAAAGTAAAAAAGGTGTTGAATTCTAGTTTTGATGTCGGACACATGTAAGTGGGAAATTCTTAAATGTCATTTCATGGGCTATTTAATCTGTCTAAAATGGCGATTTTTTTTTGAAGCTGAATTTTACAAAAACAGTATTGTGTGCAAAGAAATTGTATTGTGGGTGTGTTGTTTTTTAACACATCATAACATCATCTTGATAAGGTATGTATTTTAATTGTGTATGATAATATGAAATATGAATAATGTTTTATGTTATTTAATGCGTGAATGTAATTATATATATACAAATTATTGTTTTATAAGTTGTTGTAGTCTAATATATGTACACTATGTAGTTTATTTTTATATCTATGGTAGAAGTTGGCTGATAAGTATGATGATAAATCTTTTTCAGATATGGATGTTGAGTACGTGGTGAGCGAGAATCGCAGATTTGGTGGAGTCATTACACAAATTAGTAATTTCACATATGTTGATGTTATAATAGAAAATTATAATGAGGACCAGCTTCAAAAATTTAGGAATAGTTGTTTTCATGCACTTTGAATATTTTCGTGGTAGGAGATGTCAGTTTAGTGGGAAGTTGGTACATGAATTTTTGTTGAATACTGTACATACGAATAAGGGAAATGAGGTTTGGTTTAAAATAAAAGGGCAATTATGTAGATTTGGAATGCAGGAGTATTGTTTGATAGCAGGATTGTTGTGCCATAATAATGATGATAGTCTTAGTACAATAAGAGCTTTGGCGAGGCATAGAATTAAGTAGAAGGTGGTTCAATAATTTTGCATATATATCCCTAAATGAGCTTGAAAATGTTTTTATTAATTGTGATAACGAGGAAGATAAGTATAAGTTAGGGTTGGCATTATTAATTGAAGGAGTTATTAGGCCTATGGAGAGAAAGAAAATAAATATAGAGACATTGTCTTTAGTAGACAACTTGGATGTTTGTTATGAATATCCATGGGGCCGGCATTCATATTTCACGCTTCTTCGTTCTCTATTGACTTCTTGGGAGAGACGTGCATTAAAGTGTATTGATAGTAGGTCATGCGGTTGCAAAATATACCATATATGGTTGCCCTCTTGTGTTTCGTGTAAATATTTGAATTATTTTTAATATTTATTTAATTTGCCATAAATATATTGTGTTGATCATGACTTAGTTTTGGTTCTTTTTTGTATAGATATGGATTTATGAGACATGCCGTGAAGTTGGTGAAAGATTTGCTCAAAAAGTCCATGATACGTTTCCACGTATTGTAAATTGGGATGCACAACATCGTGTTGGGAAAAAAGAAATGGATGTCTTTTTTGAATCAACTGAGGTACGTTAAAAAAAATTTTGTTATGTAGAAGAAATATTTGATAGTTATGAAAGTGATGTTTTTTTAATTCTATTTTTTGTAGATGCATGTTTTGCCAATACTTGAACCAACTGCAGAAGAGATAGAACAACCATATCTATACACAATGGTGTTAATAGAGGATGTAGGAGATGTACGAGTTGATGTAGTTGTTGAAAATTTTTTGCATGGGGTTGAAGAAAATGATGAAATTGGGCAAGGAATAGAACCATTTGAGCCTCAAAATGCAGTTGGTCCAGATGTTGTAGAAGTGTATGGAAATATTGTGCATGGGGTTGAAGAGTTTTTTGAAGGTAATGAACAAATTGAACAAGTGGGGGTAGAAGATCTTGGTGAACATGAGGGCTGGTCTCCATATATAGTTGTGGAGGAACCTGTAAATAACTGGCCTTCACGATATGTGGATGAAGGAGAAGAAGGTTATGACAATGAAGAGGCGCAAGGTTATGAGGATCAAGGGGAGCAAGGTTATGAGGCTGAAGGGGAGCAAGGTTATGAATATGAGCATAACGATTATTATGCTACGAATCAGTTGGTACAATCATTATTTGATGATCAAAGAGTATATATTGGTGATCAGTTGGGTAGTATAAGAGATGAACAAAGAGATTATTTTGATTATCAATTGGGTAATTTTAGAGATGAACAACGGGATTATATTGATAATCAAATTCGTAATGTGGTTGATGCTCAACGTTCATACTTTGATGAACAGTTAGGAAGCACAAGGGATGATTTGATGTCCTCTTTGAATCAGATGGAATCATCCATATCTAGGAATAGTGAAAAATATTTTGATGAAAAAAAAAAGGAGATGCAAGAATATATTGATACGAAATTGGTGGCTTTTGAGGTTGAACATAGTAACATGATTGGCAGTTTACGTGAAGATCTTTATTCAAAGATTGAAAGTTCTACTTTGAAGATTGAAGATATGTTGAAGGTGAAATTGGCAGAAAAGCACACTATTGTAGGAAGTCATACTGGTGAAAGCTTGAGTTGTTGCTCCGTGAAACAAAAGCGAGATGATAAAGATGAGAAGAAGAAGGAAAGTCGTCTTCTATTGACATTCCTATATTGTGTGACATTGATGAGGAAAGACAAGTTGAATTTCTTCATTGGATGCATAAATCAAAGGATCAGTAAGTTTTAATTTTGTATTTGTTTATTTGTTATATATATATTATGTTTTTATGGTATTTATCATAATTTTATTATTATAGAGATGATTGCTGTTCGATTGCGTGGTGGGAGTGGTGGGATTAAATTGACAAAGCAGAAGCTTGAATATATTGGGAATCCTGAATATATACTGGCAGTTGAGGTATGTGTAATTTCTATTTGTTTATCTTGTCATGTCTATTGTGAGGTATTAAAATATATTTTAAAGATAAATATTTTTATAGGATATGGATAATGCGATGCATTTGGTTAGAAAAAAGAACAGCAAATTTTAGAGATATATTCTCATCAAGATATGGGATACTTGATGGTGGATTTGGATTACTTGTTCGAGCCATTGGTTCAAAAATTTTGGATTCTACAGACAATTGATGCGGAAAAATCAGTTTCTTACCATGGTTCTATGGAAAGATATGCAAATGGTTTGATTCCTAAAAGTTTTGGTAAAAATTGGAAAAATTATGATCATATATTGTGGCCAGATATTATTGATGACAAACATTGGGTCCTATTTGATGTTGATCTATTGGGTTGGAGGCTTACAGTCTATGATAATAATTACCATTTTTATGATGAAGCAGTCTTGTATCGATATGTTGTTCCTGCTATACATATTATTCCAGATATTATTCAAAAATATGTGGTTGCTGAGCGGGCAGACCTTGGGAAAAAGATGATTCAGCCACTTGAATATTATAGAAAGTCATATGTTGACATACCACAGTCTATTCGATATAGGTAAGGAATTAGAAAAACTGTTTGTACTTATAATCATATTTATATATACTCACAAGGTTTTTAATCATATTTGCAGTGATAGTGGCATATTTGTTATCAAATATGTTGAGTGTCTTCTGGCTGGAATACCTATTGATGCTGTCGAATTGGAGAAAATAAATTTGTATAGAGGAAAGCTTGTAATAGATTTCTTTTACAATGAATTTTTTTTTGTCCCGAATCAACGGAATGAATAGATATGATGTTTGTGTAATGGAATCAGAATTGTTTTGTCATTTTTATTTTATTCATTGTACTTAAGGGTTGACATTATACATAGTGAAACATATGTCTGTTTTATTTCATTCTTTGAGCAAGTTTATTAGTTTATGTAGGAAAGTTTTATTTTATTATAACATTTTGAGTTTAAATTGGTGCCGTTTTGCTTTTTTCTAGATGAAGAAGACAAAAAATATATATTGTGTGTTCTGATTTAAAGATTGTTGGAGGATAAAGAGACAGGGTTTTTGGAATATTTTTGATTCACCGAGTCAAGAGATTCAAGGAATTATTAAGGTGGCTAATTCATGACTTAGTAATAATTCTAGACACTATAAATTTGTGGTTTGTTTTCCCACGGACTATATAAGCCATTGGGATGTTGACACGTGTCAACTTATTGCTTGTGGAACATTGTCACTTTTTTCCTTCTAGATTTCTTTAATTAATATTCTTCGGTTGTCTCCTACCATTTTGTTTAATTAATAATGGTGGGGTTACGTTAATGGGTTTAAGTTATTTTTTAAATTTCCATAAATATTTATTTCTACATGTTTGTTAGATATTAGATATGCTATTTCGATTTTGCTATCTCTCTAATAAATTTTTGACATATTGATATATTAATTAACGAATTAAAAATTGAACGAGCAGTTATTTCGAGTCATCAAATTTCAACTTATCCTCAGAAATAGACAAATATTAAAATCTTGTTAAGAGATTTGTATAGTTTCAATTAAGAATTATACATTATTAAAATAAGTATTTATATTTGTTTATGCTAAGGATTTGACAAATTTAGGAATCTTGTTAATTAAGCATATATTATTAAAATACAAAAAAAAAAAAAAAATTAGCATTGTTTTCTATAAACTTGAGATGCTAATATGAACCATTTATCGTCAAATAGTAATAGACTCGTAAACAAATGTAGTGCATACGAAAAAATTCCAACTAAACGTGAATAAAAATAGATATAGTAAAATATAACGAAATTGTATGATTTCTTTTTCAAACACTCGATTGATGTGATAGTGAAGTTTATATTAATTTATCATTTATTAAAAGATAATAAAATAAAATATATATGATATAAATGTAATATATATAATAATCAATTAATGCAATATATTATATTCTATTTTATTGTATCCTAACACTTACTATAACACATTATAATAAAATATTATTGTAATAAATTTAGAGCATAATTAAATTATTTGTATAGTAATACACTATTTGTTTACAAATATTTATAAGTATTAATACAATATGTTACATTTTCTTTTATAATGATTAATATATTTTGTAAGTTGACAAATCCAAAATTGAGATTCATGAGTTGGTTAAAAAATAGTGTGACAAAATTAAAAAATTAAAAAATATTAAGTGTATTACATAATGTAAATTAAAAAAAGTAAAGTAACAAATACAAAAGATTTAATGTTGTAATGACGCGAGTAACACGAGAAACATACAATCATTTTAAATCAAGTTACTCGATTTATTAAACACACATGTTTCATTATCTTCGTTTTTATTTATTTAAATTATTTAATATATTAACTATTTTGTTTAATTTTTATGTTATAATGTTGTTATTCATGGAAATGGTCAATATAAAATTTGACTTTTTTAATTTAGTTGATAAATGGAGCATAAACAAAAAAATGCAAAATATGGACTGTTGGAGTTACTCGAGTAACTCGACAAAGCAAAAATCATGTTTGTCGAGTTACTCGATTAAAAATGTCAGCCGAAATCAATCTATTCAATAGCTGAAGCAACTCGATAAACTGAAAATCGATTTGGTTGAGTTACTCGATCAATGAATCAAATTTAACATTTCATTATCTCTTGCTGCTTTATTATTTAAATTATTTAATACATCTAAATAATTCTTCATTGTTATTTTGTGGTATACTTTTTGGAGAATCCCGTGAGGCTGAAATTAGGATATGTCAAGTAACCTGATAAATAAAGTATATAAAAAATTTTATTTAGCCTATGATTTATTAGAACATAGTCAAAAAGAATATATTATTAATTAATTGCTGCATTATTATAATAATTTAGTAATTATAATTAATTTATTATAAGAATTTTATATGAAAGAAATGTTTTATAAATTACTTTAAAATGTACTGCATATTTATTTATATGTTTTTTCATAAATATGAATACAAATTTTGCTATAAAGAATAGTACAATAAGTCTAATAAAAAAAAATCAATATCATAGCACATTTTTACTACACTATGTTTTTATCTTTCAAAAAAACAAATATAACATATTATCTCAATTTCAAATAACATAAAATTGTTTTATATGATAGCTTTTGAGATTGACGAGTTGGTTAAAAAATAACATGACAAAATTAAAAAATACAAAAAAATTAAGTGTATTATATAATATAAATAAAAAAAATTAAAGTAACAAATGCAAAAGATGTATTGTTGAAATTACTCGAGTAACTCGACAAACCTAAGAGCATGTTTGTCGAGTTAGTCGATGCAAAAATGTGATACAAAATAAATCTTTTTTCTAGTTGAAGTCATTTGGCAGAATGAAAATCAATTTCCTTGAGTTACTGGACAAACCAATGAAATTTAAAATTTTCATTATTTTCTTTTCTTTTTTAATTTATATAATGTAATACACAATAAAATTAATTTTGTATTAATATGTTATTAATTAATTACTAAATTATTATAATAATTTAGTAAGTACGATCAATTTTTTATAACAAATTTATATGAAATAATTTTTTGATAATTTATTATAAAATGTATTATGTATGTATTTATAAGTCATTTTGTAAATATGAATAGAAATTTTGTTAAAAAGAATATTAGGTAAAAAATAACATGAAAAAACTAAAAAATAAAGAAATTTAGGTAGACTTCATATTTTAAATAAAAAAAGTAAAAAACAAAATGAAAAGTATGCATTACTGAAGTGACTCGAGTAAGTTGACAAGATTACAATGAAGAATTATTTAAATGTATTAAATAATTTAAATAATAAAGAAACACAATATAGTGAAAATGTTAAATTTCTTTCATTCATGGATTAACTCAACCAACTTGATTTTCAGTTTATCGAGTTGCTTTACCTATTGAATAGATTCATTTCGTGTGATATTTTAAATCGAGTAACTCGACAAACAAGATTTTGGCTTTGTCGAGTTACTCGAGTCATTTCAATAATGCATACTTTTGATTTTGTTTTTTCCTTTTTTTATTTAAAATATGTAGGCCAATTAAATTTCTTTATTTTTTTGTTTTTTAATGTTATTTTTAACGAAGTCGTGAACCTCAAAATTGGATTGATGAAGTTCCTACATAAATTTATTATAATTAAATTCATTATTTTAATAAATTTTACTAAAATTTATTTTCATAATTCAGAATCAAATCTAGTTAATATGAAATTCTTATACTAAATTTATGTTAAATACTACATTATTATAATAATATAATAATTAATTAATAATATTTTACAACAGATTTCTTTTGTTTTCCTATAAATTTGTTATAACAGTTTTTTAGTTATAATATGTTATACTAATGGGTAAAGAAATGAAAATAAAAAAAAAAAATATTCTCTTAGTTTATTTTAATAAAAAACAAAAACAAATTAATAAACATTATTACTTACTTTTGTTTGTCAAGTAACTCGGGTAAATCGATTTTGAGTTTGTCGAGTTGCTTAAGGTATTTAATAGATTTATTTCGTGTCCCATTTTTAATCGAGTAACTCGACAAACTTGTTCTAAGGTTTATCGAGTTACTCGAGTAACTTGAAGAATGCAATACAATGAATCAGTACGTTGCATGAATAATATTTTATATCCTATAACTTCATATAATATATTATACTGAAATTAAGTGAATAATAATTAATTTTGATAAAATGAATGTAAATTTTGTTATAAATTAGGCAATCATATGCTATAACTTTATATAATATATTATAATAAAATAGCTATTATATAAAATAATTATATATTATTTTAAATTAAGATATTATATCATATTTGATTTTTTCAAAAATAAAAAGATATTGTAGTAAAAATGTGTTATAATATTGATTTTTATTTATTACACTTATTCTAATGTTCTTTTTAACAAAATTTATATTCATATTCACAAAAAGATTTATAAATACATACATAATGCATTTTATAATAAATTAGTGAAAAAATTATTTAATATAAATTTATTATAAAAATTTATTATAATTAATAAATTATTATAATAATGTAGTAACTAATTAATAATATATTTTAATACGAAATTAATTTTATTGTGTATTACATGATATAAATTAAAAAGAAAAGAAAATAAAAAATTTAAGTTTCATTGTTTTTGTCAAGTAAGTGAAGGAACTTGATTTTCATTCGCCAAGTTACTTTAGCTATAAAAAATATTTATTTTTATTACATTTTGCATCGAGTAACTCGACAAATGTGCTTTTAGGTTTGTCGAGTTACTCGAGTAATTTCAACAATCCATCTATTGTATTTGTTTCTTTTTTTTTTTTTATTTACATTATGTAATACACTTAATATTTTTTTATTTTTTAATTTTGTCATGTTATTTTTTAACTAACTCGTGGATCTCAAAAGCTATCATATAACATAATTTTATATTATTTTAAATTCAGATAATATGTTATATTTGATTTTTTCAAAAATGAAAACATAGTGTACGAAAAATGTGTTATAATATTTATTTTTATTTATTAAACTTATTGTAATATTCTTTATAGCAAAATAAGTATTTATATTTGTTTATGCTAAGGATTTGACAAATTTAGGAATCTTGTTAATTAGGCATATATTATTAAAATACAAATAAAAAAAAAATTAGATTTGTTTTCTACAAACTTGAGATGCTAATATGAACTATTTATCATCAAATAGTAATAGACTCGTAAACAAATGTAGTGCATACGAAAAAATTCCAACTAAACGTGAATAAAAATAGATATAGTAAAATATAACGAAATTGTATGATTTCTTTTTCAAACACTCGATTGATGTGATAGTGAAGTTTATATTAATTTATCATTTATTAAAAGATAATAAAATAAAATATATATGATATAAATGTAATATATATAATAATCAATTAATGCAATATATTATATTCTATTTTATTGTATCCTAACACTTACTATAACACATTATAATAAAATATTATTGTAATAAATTTAGAGCATAATTAAATTATTTGTATAGTAATACACTATTTGTTTACAAATATTTATAAGTATTAATACAACATGTTACATTTTCTTTTATAATGATTAATATATTTTGTAAGTTGACAAATCCAAAATTGAGATTCATGAGTTGGTTAAAAAATAGTGTGACAAAATTAAAAAATAAAAAAATATTAAGTGTATTACATAATGTAAATTAAAAAAAGTAAAGTAACAAATACAAAAGATTTAATGTTGTAATGACGCGAGTAACACGAGAAACGTACAATCATTTTAAATCAAGTTACTCGATTTATTAAACACACATGTTTCATTATCTTCGTTTTTATTTATTTAAATTATTTAATATATTAACTATTTTGTTTAATTTTTATGTTATAATGTTGTTATTCATGGAAATCGTCAATATAAAATTTGACTTTTTTAATTTAGTTGATAAATGGAGCATAAACAAAAAAATGCAAAATATGGACTGTTGGAGTTACTCGAGTAACTCGACAAAGCAAAAATCATGTTTGTCGAGTTACTCGATTAAAAATGTCAGCCGAAATCAATCTATTCAATAGCTGAAGCAACTCGATAAACTGAAAATCGATTTGGTTGAGTTACTCGATCAATGAATCAAATTTAACATTTCATTATCTCTTGTCGCTTTTTATTATTTAAATTATTTAATACATCTAAATAATTCTTCATTGTGATTTTGTGGTATACTTTTTGGAGAATCCGTGTGAAATTTGAAATTAGGATATGTCAAGTAACACGATAAATAAAGTATATAAAAAATTTTATTTAGCCTATGATTTATTAGAACATAGTCAAAAAGAATATATTAGTAATTAATTACTGCATTATTATAATAATTTAGTAATTATAATTAATTTATTATAAGAATTTTATATGAAAGAAATGTTTTATAAATTACTTTAAAATGTATCAAAAAAAGAAATATATATATTTCTTTTCTTTTTAAGTTTATATAATGTAATACATAATAAAATTAATTTTGTATTAATATATTATTAATTAATTACTAAATTATTATAATAATTTAGTAAGTACAATCAATTTTTTATAACAAATTTATATGAGATAATTTTTTCGATAATTTATTATAAAATGTATTATGTATCTATTTATAAGTCATTTTGTAAATATGAATATAAATTTTGTTATAAACAATATTAGGTAAAAAATAACATCAAAAAACTAAAAAATAAAGAAATTTAGGTGGACTACATATTTTAAAAAAAAAAAGTAAAAAACAAAATGAAAAGTATGCATTACTGAAGTGACTTGAGTAACTCGACAAGATTAGAATCAAGAATTATTTAAATGTATTAAATAATTTAAATAATAAAGAAACACAATATAATGAAAGTGTTAAATTACTTTTATTCATGGATTAACTCAACCAAATCGATTTTGAGTTTATCGAGCTGCTTTACCTATTGAATAGATTCATTTCGTGTGATATTTTAAATCGAGTAACTCGACAAACAAGATTTTGGCTTTGTCGAGTTACTCGAGTCATTTCAATAATGCATAATTTTGATTTTGTTTTTTCCTTTTTTTATTTAAAATATGTAGGCCACTTAAATTTCTTTATTTTTTAGTTTTTTAATGTTATTTTTTAACGAAGTCGTGAACCTCAAAATTGGATTGATGAAGTTCCTACATAAATTTATTATAATTAAATTCATTATTTTAATAAATTTTACTAAAATTTATTTTCATAATTCGAGAATCAAATCTAGTTAATATGAAATTCTTATACTAAATTTATGTTAAATACTACATTATTATAATAATATAATAATTAATTAATAATATTTTACAAATGATTTTTTTGTTTTCCTATAAATTTGTTATAACAGAGTTTTTTTTAGTTATAATATGTTATACTAATGGGTAAAGAAATGAAATAAAAAAAAAATATTCTCTTAGTTTATTTTAATAAAAAACAAAAACAAATTAATAAACATTATTACTTACTTTTGTTTGTCAAGTAACTCGGGTAAATCGATTTTGAGTTTGTCGAGTTGCTTAAGGTATTTAATAGATTTATTTCGTGTCCCATTTTTAATCGAGTAACTCGACAAACTTGTTCTAAGGTTTATCGAGTTACTCGAGTAACTTGAAGAATGCAATACAATGAATCAGTACGTTGCATGAATAATATTTTATATCCTATAACTTCATATAATATATTATAATACGAAATTAAGTGAATAATAATTAATTTTGATAAAAATGAATGTAAATTTTGTTATAAATTAGGCAATCATATGCTATAACTTTATATAATATATTATAATAAAATAGCTATTATATAAAATAATTATATATTATTTTAAATTAAGATATTATATCATATTTGATTTTTTCAAAAATAAAAAGATATTGTAGTAAAAATGTGTTATAATATTGATTTTTATTTATTACACTTATTCTAATGTTCTTTTTAACAAAATTTATATTCATATTCACAAAAAGATTTGTAAATACATACATAATGCATTTTATAATAAATTAGTGAAAAAATTATTTAATATAAATTTATTATAAAAAATTTATTATAATTAATAAATTATTATAATAATGTAGTAACTAATTAATAATATATTAATACAGAATTAATTTTATTGTGTATTACATGATATAAATTAAAAAAGAAAAGAAAATAATGAAAAATTTAAGTTTCATTGGTTTGTCCAGTAAGTGAAGGAACTTGATTTTCATTCTGCCAAGTTACTTTAGCTATAAAAAATATTTATTTTTTATTACATTTTTGCATCGAGTAACTCGACAAATGTGCTTTTAGGTTTGTCGAGTTACTCGAGTAATTTCAACAATCCATCTATTGTATTTGTTACTTTATTTTTTTTTATTTACATTATGTAATACACTTAATATTTTTTTATTTTTTAATTTTGTCATGTTATTTTTTAACTAACTCGTGGATCTCAAAAGCTATCATATAACATAATTTTATATTATTTTAAATTCAGATAATATGTTATATTTGATTTTTTCAAAAATGAAAACATAGTGTACGAAAAATGTGTTATAATATTTATTTTTATTTATTAAACTTATTGTAATATTCTTTATAGCAAAATAAGTATTTATATTTGTTTATGCTAAGGATTTGACAAATTTAGGAATCTTGTTAATTAGGCATATATTATTAAAATACAAATAAAAAAAAAAATTAGATTTGTTTTCTACAAACTTGAGATGCTAATATGAACTATTTATCATCAAATAGTAATAGACTCGTAAACAAATGTAGTGCATACGAAAAAATTCCAACTAAACGTGAATAAAAATAGATATAGTAAAATATAACGAAATTGTATGATTTCTTTTTCAAACACTCGATTGATGTGATAGTGAAGTTTATATTAATTTATCATTTATTAAAAGATAATAAAATAAAATATATATGATATAAATGTAATATATATAATAATCAATTAATGCAATATATTATATTCTATTTTATTGTATCCTAACACTTACTATAACACATTATAATAAAATATTATTGTAATAAATTTAGAGCATAATTAAATTATTTGTATAGTAATACACTATTTGTTTACAAATATTTATAAGTATTAATACAACATGTTACATTTTCTTTTATAATGATTAATATATTTTGTAAGTTGACAAATCCAAAATTGAGATTCATGAGTTGGTTAAAAATAGTGTGACAAAAATTAAAAATAAAAAATATTAAGTGTATTACATAATGTAAATTAAAAAAAAGTAAAGTAACAAATACAAAAGATTTAATGTTGTAATGACGTGAGTAACACGAGAAACGATACAATCATTTTAAATCAAGTTACTCGATTTATTAAACACACATGTTTCATTATCTTAGTTTTTTATTTATTTAAATTATTTAATATATTAACTATTTTGTTTAATTTTTATGTTATAATGTTGTTATTCATGGAAATCGTCAATATAAAATTTGACTTTTTAATTTAGTTGATAAATGGAGCATAAACAAAAAATGCAAAATATGAATTTGTTGAGTTACTCGAGTAACTCGACAAAGCAAAAATCATGTTTGTCGAGTTACTCGATTAAAAATGTCAGTAGAAATCAATCTATTCAATAGTGAAGCAACTCGATAAACCGAAAATCGATTTTGGTTGAGTTACTCGATCAATGAATCAAATTTAACATTTCATTATCTCTTGCTGCTTTATTATTTAAATTATTTAATACATCTAAATAATTCTTCATTGTGATTTTGTGGTATACTTTTTGGAGAATCCCGTGAGGCTGAAATTAGGATATGTCAAGTAACCTGATAAATAAAGTATATAAAAAATTTTATTTAGCCTATGATTTATTAGAACATATTCAAAAAGAATATATTAGTAATTAATTACTGCATTATTATAATAATTTAGTAATTATAATTAATTTATTATAAGAATTTTATATGAAAGAAATGTTTTATAAATTACTTTAAAATGTACTGCATATTTTCTTTTCTTTTTAAGTTTATATAATGTAATACATAATAAAATTAATTTTGTATTAATATATTATTAATTAATTACTAAATTATTATAATAATTTAGTAAGTACAATCAATTTTTTATAACATATTTATATGAGATAATTTTTTTGATAATTTATTATAAAATGTATTATGTATCTATTTATAAGTCATTTTGTAAATACGAATATAAATTTTGTTATAAACAATATTAGGTAAAAAATAACATCAAAAAACTAAAAAATAAAGAAATTTAGGTGGACTACATATTTTAAAAAAAAAAAAGTAAAAAACAAAATGAAAAGTATGCATTACTGAAGTGACTTGAGTAACTCGACAAGATTAGAATCAAGAATTATTTAAATGTATTAAATAATTTAAATAATAAAGAAACACAATATAATGAAAGTGTTAAATTACTTTTATTCATGGATTAACTCAACCAAATCGATTTTCAGTTTAT
Organism: Forsythia suspensa; assembly: GCA_023638005.1. Lineage (NCBI taxonomy): Eukaryota > Viridiplantae > Streptophyta > Magnoliopsida > Lamiales > Oleaceae > Forsythia > Forsythia suspensa. Next base: position 21,953 of record JALRMA010000024.1, read on the forward strand.
CGAAATTGCTTTACCTATTGAATAGATTCATTTCGGTGTGATATTTTAAATCAAGTAACTCGACAAACAAGATTTTGGCTTTGTCGAGTTACTCGAGTCATTTCAATAATGCATAATTTTGATTTTGTTTTTTCCTTTTTTTATTTAAAATATGTAGGCCACTTAAATTTCTTTATTTTTTAGTTTTTTAATGTTATTTTTTAACGAAGTCGTGAACCTCAAAATTGGATTGATGAAGTTCCTACATAAATTCATTATAATTAAATTCATTATTTTAATAAATTTTACTAAAATTTATTTTCATAATTCAGAATGAAATCTAGTTAATATGAAATTCTTATACTAAATTTATGTTAAATATTACATTATTATAATAATATAAAAATTAATTAATAATATTTTACAATAGATTTCTTTTGTTTTCCTATAAATTTGTTATAACAGTTTTTTAGTTATAATATGTTATACTAATGGGTAAAGAAATGAAAATAAAAAAAAAAAATATTCTCTTAGTTTATTTTAATAAAAAACAAAACAAAACAAATTAATAAACATTTTTACTTACTTTTGTTTGTGAAGTAACTCGGGTAAATCGATTTTGAGTTTGTCGAGTTGTTTAAGGTATTTAATAGATTTATTTCGTGTCATTTTTAATCGAGTAACTCGAGAAACTTGTTCTAAGGTTTATCGAGTTACTCGAGTAACTTTGAAGAATGCAATACAATGAATCAAGATGTTGCATTGAATAATATTTGATATGCTATAAGTTCATATATATATATATTATAATAAAATAGCGATTATATAAAATAATTATATATTATTTTAAAGTAAAATAATATATTATATTTATATTTTTTCAAAATTAAAAACATTGTAGTAAAATGTGTTATATTATTATTTTTTATTTATTAGACTTATTCTAATATTTTTTATAACAAAATTTATAAATAAATGTTTTATAAATTATTAAAAATGTCTATATTTATTTATCTATAACTTTTTAATATATACGAATAAAAATTTTGTTATAAATAATATTACAATAAGTCAAATAAATAGACATAATTTTATTTTATTGATCAAATATTAGAATATAGTAAAATAAAATATATATTATAATCAAGGAATGCTATGTATTATATATTCTTCTATTTTAGCGATTAATATTATAGTAATAATTATAATACGAAATGAAGTGAATAATATTTAATTTTGATAAAAATGAAAATAAATTTTGTTATAAATTAGGCAATTATATTCTATAACTTTATATAATATATTATAATAAAATAGCTATTATATAAAATAATTATATATTATTTTAAATTAAGATATTATATCATATTTGATTTTTCAAAAATAAAAACATATTGTAGTAACAATGTGTTATAATATTG